>MU189489.1:8960-30765 GCA_016904865.1 Pissodes strobi | reverse complement strand
CAATCTTCGGGCATTTTAAAAAATATTGTTTGCAAGTTGAAACAGTTGAAAGTCATTAAAAAATATATAGCAGTTTGGCAACACTGTCAAGTATTATAAAAATATTGCTATAGGCTTCAAATTTCGATCAAATATGCAGAGTGCCTTATGAAAGGACAAACGAGTAAACTTCTTGTAAAATTGATAATAAATATCGATGCAGATCACCCTGTAAATTGAATATTTCGACCGTCACAAATTATCCACCGCGAAACAATATCTCTCGCGCGAAGAAGCACAAATAATCCTATTTTTCCCCATCAGAACAATTGGGGAAGCATTTATAATAAGCGGCAACCACCCCCCTCGATCTATCCTCATCCCCAAACACCCCTTTCGGTAAGGGCGGCAGGTTCGATTTCGTGCCCCTCAAATTAATCAATGCCTTCTAAATAGAGCTGAAGGAAGATTACTGAAATGTCTTTATTTTCGATATAAGTAATTGATTGATCTTATTCTTGCGAAATCAGGTCCGGGCTAAAGACAAGTCGTTAGAGCAGGGTCCATATCGATACTCAATAAAGGGCCTACGTATAGGGCTTTATAACTTTTTCTTTCGAGCTTAATGTTGATATTTTGTCACGTCTTGTGTATGATTCATTTATTTTTACTTGCTCAAGGAAGGATGCATGAAATTAGTATCTCAGCTTTAATTAGAAACTATAATGGTTTCCTAAAGTGGAGTAGGCCTATTGGGGAAACCACTACACAAAGTACGGTAAGCTCCTCTAACAGAAAAAAAAACCTGAGATTTGCAAGGTTTTAGACAATTATTGATATTTTATAAAGGAAGGGAGATATCAAAAAGGTGAGATATTAATTCTAAATAAAAAAATTGTTTTTTAAAAATATTTTAAATAGTTTTATGGAAACTTTTGGTTAAAAACACATTTCTTCTTTACGTAAGTTTCATGTTATCCTATTGGGCCAGTACGACCCTGAACGTGTTGCCTATCCATCTCTGTCTATGTCGTGGTTATTAATAAGGAAAGGGGTGTATTTAATGTGGGGGTGGAGGGCTGACGGAAATCGAAGGAAATTTGATTGTGAAGTTATCGATTGGAGTTTGGCGTGAGGGAAGTTTGCATTGCTATTTGCAAATCGTGTCGATAGTTCGAAGAAACACGAAAAATATCGATCACGTGCACGCGAGATTTTATACGTAAAAATTCCACCCCCCGATCTCTGACCATTTCCACCCTCCATAAATCCGGAGTGAGGAAAAACAAAAACAGAATCGAATACTTAACCGTGAAATATCTGAAATAATAATTCAAAATCAACCTCAGGAATCGGGGGATTCGGTTTTTGCGTCCGTTACGGCCTAATAAACGACGTGACTTATCGCTTTGCGACCGCCCCCTCTATTAGCCGCCGAAGGGGCACGTACGTCCCGCTTTAATCCATCGATTGGCTCATTAGGAAGTTTTAGGAAGCGCGGAGACAAAAACGTTGCCCGCGGGGTGTAGTTTTTGTTTATTTAGGAATTAAAATAAATTTGGATTCGGGGGGAGGAGGGGGGGTTTTAATGAGCGATTGAGAGTATTTTTGGATTTAATGCCCGGCTCTATAGAGTTTGGACGGATGCATCGGATTTTGTTGCAAGTTGATTCTTATGCTGGCATAAATCACTTTCGGAGGTAACTAAATACCTACGTCAGTTTTGTTTGCTTAATATCGCCAGAATGTGCGGAAAATACAACTAACCTAAAATTACAGAAGGTCGAAACAACCTGTAGTATAACATACCCGGACCTGTTCAACATAGTTGAATGAGATAAGTTGTGCTTTGTCTTTATTTTGCCACACTTGTAACAATACATTTAAAACTGAAGGGGTTGTTGTTAGTTAGCCAGACGCCGCTGGAAGGTACTGAGGTCCTGGATTACAGAGGCTACCCAGCTATTTAGTTGCAATTTGGGCCAATATTTTTGTAATGACATGTTAAAAGACAGAAGCAAAACAATTCACCAAAATAAACCGTGCACTGCGCCAGCTTTTGACTATCTATCCCCGTTCTCGAGCGATACGCTTTCGGATCTCTTCCAAAAAAACTCGCAAAACCCGACTTCAATTAATGACTTGTTTTTCTTTTTCTTCCTTTACATATATGGGGTGTCCCAAAATCGAATGTATAACATCTAATGAAATAATATTTTAAATAGGCGGGTTACCTCAAACCTGACTTTTTATAGTTTCGACGTTTTGTATTTTCGATATTTTGTTCTTTGGGTCTACTGCACTTTATAACTTTCTTGTTTTCGACCTTTTGTAAATTGATTACTTGCATTTTTCACTTGTCTACTTGTTGCATTTTGGATATTTTGATAAATTTTGTATTTTGACTTGATCTTTGCAGAATTTAAGAGATAATTTTGTTTGAATTAATTGCTCACCCTTTGGAAATCTCCATTCGTTTATAAAATTTCAATAGTTGTCTAAAACCCTATAAATCTCAGGTTTTTTCTGTTAGAAGATCTTACCGTACGTTGTGTAGTGGTTTCTCCTATAGGCCTATCAACTTTAGGAAACCATTACAGTTCCTAATTAAAACTGAGTTACTGAGAATATACTGAGATTAGCGCGTAATATTACAGTGCTGTTATAAAATAACGTCTTAACTCAAACTAACCCAAACTAACCTAAAATTAGAAATTATACGATAATCAAATAATGGGCATCCGCTGCAACTATACTACTGTCATAACCTAGATATTTTTTTATTTCAGATAAACCAGCTTCTAGAAGAAGTCCAAAGACTGCAAGGCTGCATCAGCAAAATTCAGGAATCGTCCATAACGCAAATTGCGCGACTGGAAGAACAACTGGAACAAAAAAGACAGCACGCAACGAGGCTAGAGACTAAGTTAGAGGCGCAAAAAGACTACGAGGATTTGAAAAGACAGGTCGGGATACTGAAGGCGGACTTGGTGAACAATCCGCAATGCAAAGACATCGAACTGTTGCTGGAGAAGACGAAGATCCAAGTCCAGGACCCGAGGGATAAGAGTCCTTCGAGGGAAAGTGAGGGTGTGTATTATATAAGTAATATGTAGATATCCCTCTTGCATGCTTGAGCAACATATATAATGTTAAAATACAGTGTATGTGTGTGACACATGATGTGAGGCTGATTCGGTCTAATTGGTCCAGATTAGCAATCGAGATTACCGTTTGCCTTAAATTAGCCATTTCAGAGCGGAATTTGTATTTATTTATTTATTTAGAAACGCGATCCACGCGGCGCAATGTTCGAAGAACGATATAATTACGTGAGAAATATACCTAATAATCCGCCTGAGCGCAAACAATAAGTAGTTAATTAAATCCCCGAAAATAAAATGAGGCAACGTTATCTGTAGCGCATATTCATGAGCCCGAAAACAATTATATTAAATTTATTTTGGGTTCTAATTAGAGAAATAAAAACTCTATAAATTAGATGCGGTCGAGCGTGAAAAGCGGAAACTATTAGTCAAAATCATGTGAAGAGATCGGAGCCTAGATATAAGCGTATAGGCCGAAAAAAAAATTAAAATTTCAAATTTATTTGTTCTATTAGCAGGTATTTTTGATATTTCCGGGTCTATAGGCGAATTAGAATTTTTACAGGGTGTCAAAAAATGTTTAGCTGTTGCTCGAGAGAGCAGAAGGTTCTCCATAACAAAGTTCTTCAGTACCAAAATTGCTTGTAACATTTTGCAGAAAACATATTGGAGATACGGGTCTAGAAAGCCTTGGTACGCCCCTGGTGTTTGGTTGACCAGGCAACTATTCCTTGGGGATAGTAAAAGATTAATTGTAGTTTTTCAGTAGGACGAGCCGTTTTGGCAAAAATGGAACGATTTTATTGTCGAATTACGGAAAAATGAATGGCGTACCATGATTTCATATTTCAATTATCCCTTCGCGAAATGAATTTTGATCATGTTCAACTTTTAATATTATTAAATTCTACAATTTAATATTTTTCTAAAAAATAATAGTACGCCGCTGATTCTTTCTTCGTCTGAACATTTTTTCTAAAATAACCTTAAAAATTAAAATAATACTTTCTCTTGTATTTTTATCAAAACGATTAACAGAAAGAAAAAAATAGAACGCCCCTGTGTCAGATTGTTGAAGCACCAGTGGCGTATCATGATGTTGCGGCCCACTATTCATCCATAAAATAAATTGTGACAACATTGCATTTTTTAATAAAAAGGACGCCTCTGTTGTTGGTTTGCGGAGAAGCCAGTGGGGTACTATGATTTTTTATTCCAATTATTAATCGGCGAAATTAGTTTTGAACATATTCAACTTATAATACGTTGCACACCAAACTGCATTTAGTGTTGTTGAATTTTATTAATGAGGGGAATTATGTGCCTCACCTTTATAAGCACAGAACTGAAGTGAAACTTCTGAAAGAGATATTAGGAATTGAGTTTTTGTTTTTTTAAGTCTTTTTTTTCTCAACTTTTGCGCCCGGTTTCGACATTTTTTAATTCTTTTTTCCTTTTTTTAAACTTTTTTTTCACGGTTTCGCTTACTTTTTTTTT
Source organism: Pissodes strobi (assembly GCA_016904865.1). Classification (NCBI taxonomy): domain Eukaryota; kingdom Metazoa; phylum Arthropoda; class Insecta; order Coleoptera; family Curculionidae; genus Pissodes; species Pissodes strobi. The sequence continues at coordinate 26,182 of MU189489.1, read as the reverse complement.
GTTTATTATTGTTTTTCTTTATTTCGTTTTATAATACTTTTATTGACTTTCTGAAAAATTTCTTCTTTCTTTATTATTATTTTTATAATTTCATAATACTTTTATTACCTTTCAAAACAATCTTTTGTTTTGTTTTCTATTTTTTTTTTCGTTTTATAATACTTTTATTAACTCTCCGAACATTTTTTACGTTTTTTCCAATTTTTACCCACTTACAGATACTAGGAATCGAGTTAATTTTTTTCAACTTTTTTTCTTAACTATTGCCCTCGGTTTCGACACTTTTGTTACTTTTTTCTCTTTTTTTTCAACTTTTCCTTCGCCGAAAACGGCATTTTTCTAACCTTCTTTTTGTTTATTAATGTTTTTTCGCTACTTCGTTTTATAATACTTTTATTGACTCCGAACAATTTTTTATTTTTTTTCTTATTTTATAATACTTTTATTAACTTTCCGAACAATCTTTTTTATTATTATTGTTTTTCTTATTTCGTTTTATAATAGTTTTATTAACTTTCCGAACATTTTTTAAAATTTTTTTAAATTTTCTCCCATTTTTCCAAAAATTGTTTTTTTTTTCATAAAGCATTTTTTTTCTTCCCATTTTTGCCATCCCCTCGTAGCTGAACTCCTTCACCTTTTTTTCGCCGAAAACCGCGTTTCTCTATAATTCCCCCCCCCCCCCCCCCACTGATGACCTCGCATCACGGGGTCATTGCTTGTCAGATTTCCGATCCGCGGCTCCATGCAGAGATATCGACAAAAACGGTTTGCCCCAGAAATCCCCCCTTAAATTAGATAAATCACACGCCACTGCTGCAAACTACATTTAGTGTTGTTGAATTTGACAATTTAATATTTTTGTAGAATACAATGGTACGCCTCTGGTTCTTTCTCCACCTGAAAACGTTCCCTAATGTATCCTTAAAAAATAAATGAATATCGCGTTTGTGTTTTTCAAAACGGTGAACCGAAAGAAAAAAGAGAACGCCTCTGTGTCAGATTATTGAAGCACCAGTGGCGTATCATGATTTTGCAGCCTATTTCTCCAGCACCCATTTTTTAAGTAATTCATCCATAAAATAACATAATACGTTGCATTTAAAAGATGTTTTATGCAGGTTGTCGTCGACCTGCTATTGCCGATAGTAAAAGGAAAAATTATTAAAAAAAATATGTGCCTCACTATTATATTTTTTGCCCCGGTTTCGACACTTTTTTAAAAACATTTTTTCCTTTTTATTCAATTTTTTTTTCGACAAAAACCGCGTTTCTCAAATTTTTTTTTGTTTTTTAACTTTTTCTTTATTTCTTTTTATAATACTTTCCGAACAATTTTTTATTTTTTTTATTATTTTTTTTTATTTTATAATACTTTTCTTAACTTTCCGAACAATCTTGTTTTTTTATTATTGTTTTTTTATTTTTTCATTTTATAGTACCTTTATTAACTTTCTGAGCATTTTTTTACGTTTGTTTTTTCAATGTTTCCAATTTTGTCAAAAATTGTTTTGTTAGAGCATTTTTTTTTCTTTCCATTTTTGCCATCCTCGACCTCGTAGCTGAACTCCTTCGCCTTTTTTTCGCCGAAAACCGCGTTTCTCTAACTTTTTTTTTGTTTATTATTATTATTTTCTTTATTGCGTTCTATAATACTTTTATTGACTTTCCGAACAATTTTTTCCTATTTTTTATTATTTTTTTTTCTTATTTTATAATATTTTTATTAACTTTCCGAACAATCTTTTGTTTTTTTTTTAATATTTTTTTTGTTTCGCTTTATAATACTTTTATTAACTTTCCGAACATTTTTAACGTTTTTTTCAATTTTTCTGCTGTCTATAATACTTTTACTGACTTTCCGAACTATTTATTTTGTATTAATTATTTTTCTTATTTTATAACACTTTTATTAACTTTCCGAAAAAATCTTTTGTTTTTTTATTATTATTTTTTTTTCGTTTTATAATACTTTTATTAACTTTCCGAACATTTTTTTACGTTTTTAAATTTTTTTTCCCATTTTTCAACAATTTTTTTTTTCTTAAATCATTTTTTTTCTTCCCATTTTTGTCATCCCCGACCTCGTAGCTGAACTTCGCCTTTTTTCGCTGAAAATCGCATTTCTCTCTTTTTTTTTCATTATTTCGTTTCATAATACTTACTTTTATTGACTTTCCGAACAATTTGTTCTTTTTTAATTTTATTAACTTTTTTTTCTTATTTTATAATTCTTTTAACTTTCCGAACAATTTTTTGTTCTTTTATTATTTTTTTCTTATTTCGTTTTATAATACTTTTATTAACTTTCCGATCATTTTGTACGTTTTTTTTAAATTTTTTTTCGATTTTTTCAAATTTTTTTTTCATTTCATTTTTTTTCTTCCCATTTTTTCCATCCCCGACCTCGTAGCTGAACTCCTTCGCCTTTATTTCGCCGAAAACCGCGTTTCTCTAACCTTTTTTAGTTTATTATTATTATTATTTTCTTTATTGCGTTCTATAATACTTTTATTGACTTTCCGAACAATTTTTTCTTTTTATTTATTATTTTATAATAGTTTTATTAACTTCCCGAACAATCTTTTGTTTTCTTTTATATATTTTTTTATTTCGCTTTATAAGACTTTTATTAACTTTCCGAACATTTTTTTCCTTTTTTGCAATTTTTTCTCATTTTTGAAGAAAAATATTTTTTTATAATGTATTTTTTTTTCTTCCCATTTTTGCCATCCCTGACCTCGTAGCTGAACTCCTTCGCCTTTTTTCGCCGAAAACCGCGTTTTTCTAACTTTCCTTTTTTTATTTTTTTCTTATTTCGTTTTATAATACCTTTATTAACTTTCGGAAGAATTTTTTACTTTTTTTTATTTTTTTCCCCATTTTTTCGAATATTTATAGATATCCGATGAGATAGGGGGTACAACTCCCACCCCCACTCATATTTTCCCATATATTTTTGAACCGAACGACAAAAAAAGAACGCCTCTGTGTCAACTTTTTGAAATATCAGTGGCGTACCATGATTTTGCATCCAGCTCTCCAGTACATTTTAAAAACTATTCAAAATCATACAAGCATGCCCTAAAATATTAAAAGAAAAACTTCGAAAACCACATTCTACACGTTTAAACTTTACATTTACACCTCATTTGGCCAGTAGTTTATATTAGGATAATTTTCCTTTAGTGTACATAAAATAACTACCTATTTATGCAAAGAAACCCGTATAGATTTGTTTTTTTAATAGGGTTACAAATTAAAGACACGGGTCACACAATGCGAAAGAAAAGAATCAATAGAAACCAGCTCGGGTCAACGGGGTGGCCTCCACTTTCGGTTTCTAGTCCAATTTACAATATTTTTTCAATGCATAACGTAGCAACGTGCCATTGGGCAACCGTTTTATTATTTTTATCGCCCGGAGTTTTGTGAAACAAGTCGCTTTATTGTTTCTAGTTTCATGAACGATTGTTCTTCGGCTATGTCGTCATACGTGGGAACTAGTTTATTTATTTTTATGAAATTCGTTCTCGTTTTGAAGGCGTCATTAATTTATGTACGAATATTTTTTTATATTGTTGTCTTGTTAATCTTGAATGTATCGTTATTATATTAATGTTTATTGCGGCTATTAAATCGAGGCCGAAACGCTAGTTTCGCGACCGAGGCGGTGTATATTGAAACACTTCGAAATTGTATATTTAATAAAAGCGAAATTTAAACACAAAATTAGGTATACCTACAAGGTGTTCCCAATATTTTTGCTCATTGGTCGAAAGGGATTCCTGAAGGTGGTTTACCTATATATTTTCGAAACCGCTTAAGAAAAAATATCAAAATTGCGTATTTGATTAATTTTATTACGCTCAATTGAATTTTGAAAAATTTGGTTTATACAGGGTGTCCTCAAACTATTTATCTATTTATTTATGAGGATTTTGCGTTGATGAATCGTGTTATATAAATTTAGGTTTTTTATGGTTATTAGACATTTTGTCAGGCATTATTTCATAAAATTCCCTCATTCCCACTAAAACATAACTAATAATTAACAATCACTCATGCTAACATTTGTTCTTGTCTTTCTCTTCTTCACTGTCAATAGACGGTGACGTTTGTCTCACTTCTGATTGGGTGAAAGCCGAGGTGAAAGCCATCAGCTACGTCATATCAATTGGCGTAAGGAAACTAAAATTAATTAAAAGTGAGCCAATCGTCTCTGTTTAAACCCCTTTGCTCTGTTAATCTGTCTGTGTGTATGTGTGTGTTTGTAACTAACAAACTTCTATGTCCGATTTTCACTTGCCTTCTTTCCAGGGGTGACGGATCATCATCAGTCGACACTCCAACCCCCCGCCCTGCCCGTTTCCCCTCCCACCACCCTTCCGCATCCCTTTCAAAACGTAGACGCTTTCGGCAGTCTTTTGGGCGAGGAAATCGTGTCCTCGTGGAGAAAAACCATTGAAACTCATCAAAAATCACCCGCTTTACCTTCTACAGATGGTCTGGTGAAGAGCACCACCCCTCTCTTGGAAAACACCGCTGAAAAAAGCAGTACCGCGTCCACGCCTCAACCATTGGACACCACGGGGCAGCACAGTCCGAACGAGGTGAACCTGGTGAACGGCAACCCCAAGAGCCCTCACGAGGACAACAATAATCATAATAATCACAACAACAACATTCCTCTGGCGGCGACTTTTGTGAACAACTTTCTGCGATCGGAAGATTCGCTGAAGAGCCCTTATAGGTTCGAGGAACACCATCGGTCGCCCTTTAAATTTGCCGAAGACCTTGGTATGGCGCCCGGGTCTATGGTCGGGCGATTAGGGGAAAGCCTCATACCCAAGGGGGACCCTATGGAGGCAAGGCTACAAGAAATGCTGAGGTATAACATGGACAAATATGCTTCACAGAATTTGGGTAAGTTTGCTTATCGTCGTATATTAATTAACAGGGGAATTGGGTTACCTTAGTTTCAAGGACCTTGAAGGTGTGAAGCAGTGGTTCAGTAGCGTGCGCTCCGAGGAAGCGGTTATAAAACCGCTTCCCTTGCCTTCATGAGGCAGAAAAAGCTAAATTCATAAATTGTGTTTTGCTGCTGTGTCATTAAAACGCATTTAATTTGTGGCTTCCCAAAATGTGTCCACATCCACCTGACCGGGTACCTATTACTAGAGTGGTCTCTTATGACAATATTTTATATCACTAGTGTTATCGAGTATATTATATACTGACTCTTTTTAAACATATCTTCTCTGCTTCAGATACTCTTCACATAGCTCGCAGAGTTCGGGAGTTGTTGTCCATCCACAATATCGGTCAAAGACTGTTCGCCAAATACGTCCTGGGGCTGTCGCAAGGGACCGTTTCGGAACTCCTTTCGAAGCCCAAACCATGGGATAAGTTAACGGAAAAGGGCAGGGATAGCTATCGGAAGATGCACGCGTGGGCCTGCGACGAAAACGCCATTATGCTGCTGAAAAGCTTGATACCAAAGAAAGGTAGGTTTATATTATTATTTTTTTTAGGGCGTTTGCTTACTGCTTGGGTTAGTAATGTAGCATAATTCATATCTTCATTGTAATTATGGTAGGGACACTTTAAAACCCTGAAAGGCTAAATTAAAGCCATAGTCCATTATCCTTTTTGTCCAAGAAAATAACAATTCTATTGACAAAGTGTGAACTTAAAGGTACAACAAATCAATAATCAACAGCACAACAATACAGATACACAAGTTACATACAGATGTCTATTTGGTAGAAAAATTATTAAGGAAGGAGTATATGTCAAATGAAATGTCTTGGATGGCCAGATGCTCGAAGCATGTGCCAGATGGTGGGCTAGTTCAGCAGTAGCTAAGGCCAACAAGGGCTCAGATCCGAATAAATCTAGTAAGTCACATGGACAATCTTGTCATATGACGTCAGGGCCTAGGGCTTATCTTACCAGTATGATGGTTAATTGTTATCTTTGGAGAAATGAAACAACTAACTATTAAATTATAATATCTTCAATTACCAAAGCTCTTGGCGTCTCATGTACAAACATTATCGGGTGATACGTCAACTATATCGAATTTCAAAGTTTCGACTTTCGTTAGACATCTTCAAGCGTCCATATTTAACTATTCACCAAATTATTTGCTACACCCTATTGCGTTGCATGGACGTAATTCATTGGTAAATTCAATGTAATTCTATTTTAATGCTCATTCGCCTGTTCATCAAATTCAATTCAATTTAAATTGGCACGTGTCATCAAAATTTTTCCAATTTCCATGCATGCACAGACGGTCATTCGAAATGCACAATTCCCAATTGAATCGAAAGAATGCGTTTTTGTGTAGGGCCTAGTCTTCCGCAAAAAAAACAATATCCGCCTCGCATTAGTATCAATGGATCCGGTTTTGCGAATGACGGACTCATTTTCCATATTTTCACAATATTTTCGAGCGATTTTCTACCGATCGGTCTCGAATAAAACGAGAAAAACGGACGGGCCCCGGATTGACAGCGGACCGACCGCGTTATCCATTTTGCTTTGCCCAGTCGATCGTCGTTTGTCACCCTCACGGCCAACTTGGTTCTGTTTGGACGAGACAACATATTGACGTTTATGACATAATAGGAATTGTTGGAAACGGCATAGTAAAAGTTAACCTCCATTTGAAGTAGCAATTTAATTACCCAATTGTTAAGACATTCCTCATAATAATAAAACGTAAAAAATAATTAAGGTAAATATTGTCGTAAACCGATTATTCCGCAATAATATAGAAAAGTATGAGAATTTACGAACAATAGTTCGTCGTTAGAACAGACAATGTTCGATTTCTGCCTTTCAAATTGCCTTAAGGCGGTTCATTTTTGTCATTTTCGCTGGGAAATCATTTCGGCCACCTAATCATAGCTTTAAAATATCTTATTACAAATAATGGCCTTAAAAACTAGTAGGTACGTATAATAATTTAACAACGGCAACCATGCAAACGTTTGAAACTGCATACACAGTTTTTCTAGATGGATCATTATGAGGTGCTAAAAAAGCGATCACCAACTAACATTTTGGCGTTCACACGTTATTTGGGTTGCATACACAAATTTTCTAATGTTAATGTATATAAGATACTGGATCTATTCCCCAAATGCGCTTCATATTCTTAAAAAGCTTTCCTAAACTGTCATTCTAGCGCTCAATGTTGCAGCAGTGTATCAATATACAATTGACAGAAGCAAACGAGAGTAAGTAACAATAATTCATCAAGTTACCATTGCAATAATTGCTTGTTTAATACGCTCTGGTTACTTCTGTCAGCTGTCAAATATGGCCGCGCTAAGGTCTCTAACAAAGTACCTTAAAAACAATTTTCTGAAGAAAATAGAGAGAAAAAACGTATAATATGGAAAACACAAGAAGAAATTAAAGAAAATAAAGTAAACGACACCGAAAACAAAAAAACAATACTGAAAAAAATATAGAAAAAAGGACCGAAACCTAAGAAGAAAAATATGAAAATTATTTAAGGAAAAGTTATTAAAGGTGCAGAAGTTAGGCATAGTCAAACAAAATATATTTAGGTGATAAAGAAAATTTTGAAAAAAAAAGTAATTTAATAAAAATAAGAAAGCAAATATTGATAATAGTTTAAATGTTAGCAAAGATTATCAAAAAAAAAACAAGAAGAAATAGATAAGACAAATAGGAGTATTAGGTTAAAATTATATATAATCAATACATTGCTTTGTAACGAAAGAATACAAAAACACAACACCGAAAAACAAAACACACTAATGAATAAGAAATAGAAAAGAAGATTTAAAACCGAAGTATAAAGAATCAAAGAAAAATATGACAAATTGATTAGAGAAAAACTAGACTTATTCAAATTTATAAAAAATATAATAAAGAGATATTGAAGAAAAATTATCCATATTAAATAAATTAATTTAATAGAATTAAAAATCATAATAAATTATTTAAAGAAAAAATTATTAATAGTATAAAAATTCGACATACGTACTCAAATTTATGAAAAAAAAATTATACGTTCGATAAAAATGTTTTATTAAAATAATTAAATGACAATGAAAATATTGAAAAAGAATTATCCATATTAAACAAATCGATATAATAAAAATAAAAAACAAATATTGATAATGACTTAAATGGTATTAAATATTATAAAAAAGGACAAACACGAAGAAATAAACAAATGAAAAATAGGAGCGTTAGGATAGAATAACAAATGAACATCAAGTTTCTTTATAGAGAAAGAAAACAAAAAACAACACCGAAAAAAACAAAAGAAACTAATGGAAAAGGAATAGGAAGGAATAATTAAAATATAAGTATAAATAAGTGAAAGAAAAATATAATAAAATATTTAGGGAAAAAATTCCTACTATGTGATACATGAAAAGATTTAATTAACATTATAATTAAGTGATAATGAAAATATTAAGAAAAAATATCCCTATTAAGCGAATTAGTTTCAAAAAAATAAAAAACAAATATTGATAGTAGCTTAAATGTTATTAAATTAAAGATTATAAAAAAATACAATCAAGAAAAAATAAATAAAAATAGGAGTGTTAGGGTAAAATTATAAATGATCAACAAGTTCCTTTGTAGAGAAGATAGAATTAAAATATAAGTATAAATAATTGAAAGAAAAATATAATAAAATGTTTAGGGAAAAAATTCCTACTAAATTTTATGAAAAAAAATATGACACGTGTAATGAAAAGGTTTTATTAAAAATATAATTAAGTGATAATGAAAATATTGAAAAAGAATTATACATATTAAGCCAATTAATTAAAAAAATTAAAAATAAATATTGATAGTAGCTTAAATGTTATTAAATCAAATAGTATAAAAAAAGACAAACAAGAAAAAATTAACAAATGAAAAATAGAACTGTTAGTGTAAAATTATAAATGATCAACAAGTTCCTTTGTAGAGAAGGAAGACAAAGAAACAACACCGAAAAAAAACAAACAAATTAATGAAAAATTAATAAAAAGTAATTAGAACTAACTATAAATACTTAAAAATACATATAATAAATTATTTACAGCAGAATTATTAAAAACATAGAAAGTAGACATACTCAAACTTATCAAAAAAATATATATAAGAGATGTGTTGAAAACGTTTTATTAAAATATAATTAAGTGTTAATGAAAATATTAAAGAAAAATTATCCATATTAAATAAATTAATTTAATACAAATAAAAATCAATATTAATACATAATAGCTTATATGTTATTAAAGGCTATCAAAAAAGACAGACGCGAAAAAATTGGTAAAAGAAAAATAGGAGTGTTGGGTTAAAATTACATGCTTGGCAGTGAAAGAAGAGAAAATAAATTTAAAAAAAATAGAAAAGAAAAATTAAAACCTAAGCAAAAGCAATGAAAAGAAAAATATTATAAATAATTTATAAAGAAAACCGATAAAAGTACGACAAGAAAAAATAGACAAAAGAAAAATAGGAGTGTTAGGTTAAAATTACAAATTTTCAACAAGTTGCTTTATAAAGAATGGAAGCAACGTCGAAAAAACAAAATGAAAAAGGAATAGATGAGCAAAGTTAAAACCTAAGCATAAAGAATTAAAAGAAAAATATATAAAATTATTTAAAGAAAATACTATTAAAGTAAATTAGACATAAAAAATATCATACGTTTGATGAAAATGTTAATTTATTAAAAATATAATTAAGTGAGAGAAATAGGACATAGTCAAACATATAAATCATATGATACATCTGTCGAAATGGTTAATTTATTTAACATATTAATACACAATTAAGAAGATATTGAAGAATTATCCATTTAAAAAATTAATTAATTAATTAATAGAAAACAAATGTTGATACAGGTTATCAAAGAATATATAAACAAGAAATAATTAAAAAATAGGAAGAGTAGGTTAAAATTACAAAAATTATCAACAAATTGCTTTCCGAGAAAGGAAGACAAATAAACAACAATGAAAACAAAAGAAACTAATGAAACCGGAATAGAAAAGGAAAATTAAAGCCTAGTTAAAAAGAATTAAAAGAAAAATGTAATAAATTCTTTAAAAAGCAAACTATTAAAAGTAGAGTAATTTGACAAACCAAACTTAAAAAAATATATGATGCATCTAAAGAAAATATTTTATGAAAAATAAAATTAGGTGAAAAAGAATGAATATTAAATAGACTAATCTAATAAAAATGGAAAACAAATATTTATAATAGCTTTTATTATCAAAAAAAAGGACAAACAAGAAATAATTGATAAAAAAATTAGAAGTGTTTGGTTAAAATACACTGAAAAAACAATTTGATTGGCTGAAATGCGTACGCACTTGAATCAATTGCGCCATGCATTTGATATATGCCAAATGCATGGCTCAATTGATGCAAATTCAGGACACATTTGGGATAAACGCCTAAAATTCCTTGTTCCAAAAGGATATGTTCTTGTCATAAAAGCACAGCAATTTGTATGATTTTATGCCAAAGTTTCAACTCTGTCTTCAAAGTCCATTATGATTTTTTAATAAAGCACTGCGAATTTGCGACAAAAGCACTGCGAATTTGCAACAAAAGTATTATAAATTTGCTAAAAAACACTGCGAGTTTGCTACAAAAGCACTTCGAATTTGCGACAGAAGTATTGCGAATTTGCTAAAAAGTACTGCGAATTTGCTACAAAAGCTCTGCGCATTTGCGACAAAGGCATTGCGCATTTGCAACAAAAAGCCACGTCGAATTTCTCCTAAAAGCATGCGAATTTATCTGTACAGGGCGATAAGTTATATGTACCCCTCAAAAACTATTTTACAACTTTTTAAGCAGACTAGCAAAAAAGTTTTTGGGTAGGTCCACATATAACTGATCGCCTTGTACAGACAAGCTCGTATGTTTTTAGGAGAAATTCGCCATGGCTTTATCTCACATCGCCCTATATACTTCTCAAGATACTCGATTTTAGAGTAACTTAGCCAAATAGCACAAATCAATTATAACGTTAAAAAGTGTTCATATCAAAAAGTCTTTGGAAAAATATATGACCTAAATATAATGTGTGTGTCGGTAGAATGTATAGAGATGCACAGGAGGAATATCGAAATATAGTTTTATTAGTTTCTTTTCATGTAACAAAAATAACATTTTTATAAGGATAACTTACACTAGGTAAAAGACAGTTGAGGTAAAAATAAACAAAAGCACTTATATGAAGTGAAATCTTTGAAAAGTGCTTTGTTGAAGGTACAAAAAGGTAATACTAATACGAACTTGGTATAACAGCAAAAGCACATTACCTATTGAAAATAAACAGAAGCACTTATGAACTGAAATGCTTGACAAAAATGTGATCCTGTTGAAGGTACAAAAAAAATTAAAAGATCACTGTTTAGTAGTTTTATATATACTCGTACTTGTCTAATACGAACATGGCAAACAGTGAAAACACCGCATCTCCAACAAAAAGTTGCAATGCCAAACCTATTTTAAAACAAAAATTATCAACACTGTTCCAGCTAATTTCTTCAGCATTGTTGGTAATTACATCAGGTTCTAAAGGTTTGATTTACCATCACCAATCTTTCAGGCTTTGGATAGCTTTTGTCAACTTTTTATCTCCCAGAATATTTTGATCGAGAATGCCTGCTTCTTCTTTTTTTGGTAATAATTTGATTATATCTAATCCGTCAATGTTTTGCGCTGCAAGAAAACAAATCATAGTTTAGCCAAGGGCGGATCTGACAATAACCCAAACAGATATAAGTTTAAACCAATAATAATAATTAAAAAATCATAATCTATTTTTTTTAAATCGGCCCTTAATTTTAGCAACAAGACAGGCTCTTTATTGCTTATATATAAGCCGGGCTCAAAATTTTCACGAAATTGTAACAAAATCCTAAGATTTTGATGTCAGAGACTAAGAGTTTGCTACAAATGCTTGCGCGTTTAGCCAATAAGCAGAAATGTTTTTGGAAACTTCCATCAAAACACCAGCATTCTATTGAAACAAGATGGACGCACTGACGCACACCAACGCGTGGTTTGCAAGTTATCTGATGACTTAGGAATTTTCTGAGCTGATAGCTTCACAATTCAAAATGTTTATAGTGGTTAATATGTACTATTATGTGTATTATTTACATATATAAATTATTATCTAATCATAGTTTAGAGCGGCATTATATATGTATAATTTTAAGGTATATGTCACGATAAAACCTATAGATTTGTTCAAAGAAAGATTTTGATCAACCAACATTGTTGTCATATAAATTTTTAAGAAATCATAAATAGAAGAAAACTGTACATAACTTACATACCTTAACATTTTGATAACGCCACATCGCCAAGAATTCTTTCACATTACTCATGATCATGTATTCACCATGGAAAAGACACACGCACCTGTTCGATTCGATGTTCAAGAGAAACTGACTACCATCGAGGTGTAGGAAATCACGCCTCTCGGAATGTACCTATGCTAAAAGCACAGACCCGTTACCATAAGCATGGCATTTAGCTCTAGAAGTTCCTGAATTTGACATAAAACCATCTCATTTCACTCTCAGGATAGGAGAAATAACACGGAGAAATTGGCCCAAATTCAGTAATCTTGTGCTAAAGACCGACTTGCTAACAAAAACACGGCTTTAGCTAGAAACTCCCTAATTTTACTTAAAAGCATTTCATTTGGCTCAAAGGCATAATAGGGCAAATGCGCGGTGAATTTGACTCAATTGCAGTGGTTTCGGTTAGCGCAAAAGCAATGCCATTGAAATTAAGGAGTCTCCCTTGCCACAAAAGCAAAAAGGGCAATTGCGCGAGTTCATTTGCCATTAAAACATCAGTTTTTTCAGTGTACAAAAATATCAACAAATGATCAGCAAGTGGCTTTCTAGGGAAGAGAGGCAAAGAAACAACACTAAAAAAACACAAGACAAACTAATAGGAAAAGAATAGAAAGAGAGAATTAAAACCTAAACACAAAGAATTGATGTACTAAATTATTTAAAGAAAAAGAAGAAGGCAGAGAAATCAGACATACTTAAACTTGTCAAAAAATATTACAAATATTAATTTATTCAAAATATAATTACGTGATAAAGGAGACATTGATGAATTATCCATATTAAATAAAATAAAGCAATAAAAATAAAACAACGTGTTGATAATAACAAGTATTATTAAAGATTATAAAAATGGACAAAAAAAGAATAGATGAACGATGATCGACAAGTTGCTTTGCAAAGAAACATTACCGAAAAAACAAAAGAAACTAATGAAAAGGAATAGAAAAGAGGAACTAAAATCTAAGTGTTAAGACTTAAAAATATATATAATACATTATTTAAAGAGAAATCTATTAAAGGCAGATAAATTAGATGTACTCAAACTTGTAAAAATATAAGACGGCTGACGAAAATGTTAATTTATTAAAAATGCAATTCAGTGATAAAGAACACATTGAAGAAGAATTATCCATATTAAATAAATTAATTTAATAAAAATAGAAACAAATAGCTTAAATATTATTAAAGATTATAAAAAAGGGCAAAAAAATAGATAAAAGAAGAAATTATAGTGTTAGGTTAATGATGATCGATAAGTTCCTTTGCAAAGAAGGAAGACAAAGAAACAATAATGCAAAAACAAAAAAACTAAGGAAAAAGGAATAGAGAAGAAGAAAAAAAACCTAAGTCTGAAGAATTTAAAAAAATATATAATGAATTATTTAAAGAGAAATCTATTAAAAGCAGAGAAACTAGACGCACTCAAACTTGTAAAAAATGTAAAACCCTTGGCAAAAATGTTAATTTATTAAAAATACAGTTAAGCGATAAAGAACACATTGAAGAAGAATTATCCATATTAAATAAATTAATTTAAAAAAAATAACAAACAAATAATAGCTTAAATATTATTAAAGATTATAGAAAGGGCAAAAAAAGAAACAAATAAAAGTAGAAATGAGAGTGTTACGTTAATGACGACCGACAAGTTACTTAGCAAAGAAGGAAGACAAAGAAATGATACGAAAAAAATCAAAACAAACTAATGAAAAAAATATATAAATGAAGAATAAAAGCCTAAGTGTTAAGAATTAAAATAAAAATTTTATAAATTATTTAAAGAGAAAGCTATTAAAGGCAAAGAAATTAGATGCACTCAAATATGTAAAAAATATGAGACGCCTGACGAAAATGTTAATTTATTAAAAATACAGTTAAGTGATAAAGAACATATTGAAGAAAAATTATCCATATTAAATAAATGAATTTAATAAAAATAAAAAACAAATAGCTTAGATAGTCAAGATTATAAAAAGAGCAAAAAAATAAACAGACAAGATTAGAAATGGGAGTGTTAAGTTAATGATGATGAACAATTTGCTTAACAAAGAAGGAAGACAAAGAAACAATATCGAAAAAACAAAAGAAACTAAAGAAAAAAATAGAAAAGTAGAACTAAAACCTAAGTATAGAGAATTAAAAGAAAAACATAACTTATTTAAAGAAAAAACTGATAAAGGTGGAGAAATTAAACATACTCAAAATTATAAAAAGTATAATATGCGTGATGAAAAAGTTAATTTATTAAATTATATTATTAAGTGATAACGAAGATTGAATATTGAATAAATTAAATTAATAATAATAAAAACAAATATTTATAATAGCTTAAATATTACTACAGGTTATCAAAAAAAAAAGAATAAATAAGAAGAAATAGATAATAGGAAAATAGGAATGTTAGATTAAAATTGCAACTGATCAACAGGTTGCTTGGTAAAGGATATATCATAATCAGTCAGCCATCAGTTGTCAAATATGACAGATGCACGACTATATTTGACAACTGACAGCGGGAAACAAAAGCACGTAAAACATTCAAATGAAATTGAAATGTATTGATCGGTTATCAACAGTGTATACAGAGTTTCCAAAAAGTCTGCACTATATGGGAAATTATTTTATTAAATGACCTAATTAAAATATGATTTCGCCATCGGTTTCTATTTGTCTGGGTTAGAAAAAAATATTTAAAAGTAGCTTGTTTGTTCCATAAGAAAAAATTGTTTCTTTTGAATTTTAAGTTTTATGCTTGTAATTTTCGCAATTATTGTTAAGCACAAAAAAGCACGTTTTCCTTTGTCGGCTTTCCACAAGCTCGTAACCCTTTTCGGAATACTTATGCGATTTTTGGCCCTGAAACTGATGAGAAAATAAAATTTCTCTTAACCTATTAAAAATGACACGAAAACGGAGCGCGACATGGCGTGGAGATAGCCCAAAAAAGAACAAATTTAAAACCACAAAATATCCAATTTTAACCGAAACTGATATCAAACAAAAGCAATATTTATCGTAATATGTACATAGTTTATTAACTTCTGTAAATCGCATAGACAGGAAACGATGAATCACCCGAAATTATTTTTAACATGAAAAATATCAAATCCACGGTCTACTAGTCTCTTGATTGTTATTTAATTGAATTTATTAATTTTAATTCTAAGTAAGAAAAACCCATACTAAAAAACAATATAAAGATTTTTTTTAACAATAAAATTAACGGTGATGGATGCGTGCATGTGATTTTTACTTCCTTTGGACGGTTTCGAAATCGCAATTATTGTTTTATTCTAATGATTCGTTAAATGCAGTCGCTGATGAGCATATTGAATCGTTGATGACCAATTTACGGCGATTATGTGCCAGCAATAATTATGTTTTTATTCTTAATTTACAGACCCACTTTGGAGGAATTAAAATTAAAATCAACTCGTTCAAGATGGGGGAAAATTCTAATTTAAATAAAATATGAAATAACAAAGGCCACCATTTTGAAATTCAGACTCAATATATCGCTTGAATGTCAAATGCAGTGTGAAACATAAAAACACTTTATAAGCCTGGTCCAACTAATGCTTTAGTAAACTGATCTGCACCAATACGTTTCCGATAAAACCATGGATATTATCCATATGAACAAATGGACCAAATACTCACTTTTTCAAATGGGACACCCTATATTTCGTGATAATTGAAAAAATGTCTCAACACTGTTTCACATGAAATAATCCAGGGTTTACAGACTTTTACCCATAATCTGAACCAAACACTCCTTTTTTCAAATGGGACACCCTATATATTATGTCACCAGTTGATAGGCCATTAAATTTCCTTTTCAACGATACCCCACAACTGGTATTTATTGTGGCGTTTTAATGCTACAGGATGAATCAAATAAAATAATAATAATAATAATGATAATAATAATAATTTATTAGTAGCAATGCGTAGTAACTTTTCGTTGTTCAAACGGCAGTTACCTGCAAATATTGTTGAAAATTTCGTGATAATTCAAAAAATTTATCAACTGTGTATAAGTCTGGTTCAACTAGTGCTATAATTTGAAACTGATCTGCATCAATAAGTTTCCGATAAAACCACGGAGATAACACGCATTTTACCCATAATCTAGGATTTTTGCAGGAAGCAGAGTTGGCGAACCGCAGACAATATTATAATAAAATAGAGCTCGACAATAACGAGAACGACTCGGATCCTCTTCGTTCGATGCATGCACTATACGAACGAAACGGGGGGCACGGGGGCGCAATTTATATTATCGTTACGCTCAATGTAAAGGCGGCTTTTTGAAATCATTGCCCGAACGAAAAGGAAATGGCACTAAAATTTGGTACAATAGGTAAAATGAATTAATTTTGTTTAATAATACGTGCATTGTTTAGCATTTGACACTGTGATTGTATTAATTGAGTTCAAGCTCTAATTTTTTTATTTTAATATTTTTATATGGGATTTATTGTCAAAATTAATTTAGAAAAATGCAGTTTAAGTGTCATGTACAGAGATACAATATAATTTGATCCATATTGGTGTATTAATAAAAAAAATATATATAATAAACGATCTGCTCTATAAATTT
This sequence comes from Pissodes strobi, assembly GCA_016904865.1. Taxonomy (NCBI): domain Eukaryota; kingdom Metazoa; phylum Arthropoda; class Insecta; order Coleoptera; family Curculionidae; genus Pissodes; species Pissodes strobi. The sequence continues at coordinate 9,193 of MU189489.1, read as the reverse complement.
CCTAACATAGACGAACTAATCGTTCGATTTGTTTCATAAAAACCAGATAGGCAACAGGCAATTAAACAATTCTCAATTATCAAGAATAATCGAAATTAATAATAAAGCACAGATATTATTATTAGATTTATCGTTAAGTACAGTTAAGAGCGTAATATGTGTTCTACTTTTACTTAAATAACCCCTTTTTTTATTGCTTAAGGTATTTCATCGGTTAATTGTTTTTTAACACG
>MU189488.1:40655-51290 GCA_016904865.1 Pissodes strobi | reverse complement strand
GATTGCGTTTTAATTCCGTATTGATAAGCAGTTATTGAGTAAGTTCGATTAAATAATAACCAATTTGTTCCTAAATTAGTGATTTTTAGAAATGCAGTCACAAATTGAGTGATAAATACAAATTGTAGTTTAATAAATCTTGAGTTGTTGACGCTTATTTTGTTGTCTGTTTGTATTGTATCTATGTTGCTATGACAACACTTTTACCTCCGCCGGCGGAAAAGTGAAAAGTAAAGCTCCGGCGGAGGAAAAACGAAACTTCACGGCCCCCTACACAGTCGAGTAATGACGGATTTACTGATGTTTGAAGAAAAACTACATTCCATTTATCGCTAAGAAACATATAGTGCATTTCACCAGCTGATTTCAGCAGTCGTCGTTGCTTTCTGAACAAGATTCGCATATAGTCGATTTCACCTAATCTAATCATTAGAATCATGTTATGCTCAAAGTGCGAAACTGAGTTAACTGAGAAGGAAATAAAATACAAGATTATCTGTGATTTCTGCAATGCCGTAAACTGCATAGCATGTTCCAAGTTTTCTACCTCAGAAGCCCAAGTAACACAGATGAAGACCAGAGTCATGCTGTATGCTTGTAATAATTGTGAGACTTCCGTCAAGACACATAGTAATGATTCAGTTGGTGGTATAGCTGACTTAAGGAACCAGATGCAGGATGCTTTTAATACGTTGTATAGCAAACTTTCAAACAAAAATGCTCTAAAGCTTGACGGTGTAGGCAATTCATTGCAGGACAAGTTCTCTGGCTTCCATGACCGGATGGCCACATTATCAACTGGCCAAGAATGTTTGAAGTCTGAGTTGCAAGAAGTCACAAAAAATATTACCTTTATCAAAAGTGACATTACTGATAACTTGGATAAGTCAAAGAAGAGCATCCAACAGCTTACTAAAAAGATCAACGGTAATGTTGATGTTCCACTTTCAACAACAACAACTAGGCAGGGTGATATTGATGATATCAGGAAAGAATTTGACAAAAAAATTAATGTCCTGCAAAAAGAAATGCAGGAGCTTAAAGCTACTATAAAGCTTCTGCAATCAAAGGAGCTGCCCCCAAGTGCTTCAGCAGCAGCTGGTCACATCCAGAAAACCACATTTAGCGTTGGGGGGAACCAATCTATATCAACTTCAAATCCTACTCATCGAGTTACAGACATCTCACAACCAACATCAAAGTCGGATCATCCACCTGGAAATCGTTCTTCAACTAATCGTCCGGTGATCGGCACAGGAGCAACAGTCAGCTCCTTTACAGCTGCTGAGCGCAGGCAATGGATATATCTAGGGCGTTGTAACCCTGGAACCACTGAGAAGGATGTAATTGAATATGTTACAAAAAATCTGGAAATTAGTGATGTCCGGTGTCATGTCCTCGACAAAAACGAAGATGTGTGTTCATTTAAAATAGGAGTCAAAGAAACCCTGATTAAAGGTCTTTTGGATCCTGGATTATGGCCCACCGGAACTGCCATCAAGGAGTTTCGTCCACGTAGACACCCTATGAGGAATGGGAATTTTCAACCAGTGAACAACCTACCAGCAAACCTATAGAAAAAGTCACAGCTCTGTACCAAAATGTTAGAGGGTTACGTACTAAGCTCAAGGAGTTCCTGTCAGCAGCGTTATCTGAATTATATCCTGTTATCGCCTTAACGGAAACATGGCTGGACTGTAATATTAATGACTCGGAGCTTCTTTCTAATCGTTATATAGTTTATCGGAATGATAGAAACAGTAAAAACAGTGCGAAAAAGCGCGGTGGTGGAGTTCTTATTGCTATAAGAGATGACTTTAAATCTCGTTTGCTGCAAATTGAGGATCCTACTGTGGAGGAAATATGGGTAGCTGTTCAACTGGGAGGGACCAACTACTGTTTTGGTACTGTATATATTCCTCCTGGAATGAATTCTTCGACGTATGCTGCTCACATTGCATCGGTGGAAAGAGCCTGTAACCAATTTGAAAACGTTATAATCATTGGGGATTATAATCTCCCGCAGATACAGTGGTCACACGCCGAAGATTATGTAGGTCTTCTTCCGACCAATGTGTGGAGCGCGAATGAGGTCATTTTGTGTGATAACATGGCCTTTTTTGGACTTGCGCAGTATAACGGGGTGAGAAATAACAATAACATAATTTTGGATTTGTGTTTTTGTAACTTTAATGTGGAAACTGTAATTCAATGCGATGACTGCTTTAGAAATTTCCATACCTATTCATAACACTCAGAAGCTTGAATCTAATTGTGTTTGGCATTTTGACTTTAAGAATGCTGATTATCATATGTTAAATACCTATTTTTCTTCTATAGACTGGAATTCTGTAATGTCTGTAAATATTAATTCTTCTGTAGAGAAAGTTTATGATGTTCTGTATGAAGGGTTTGAAAGGTACGTACCTATTAAGCAAACTGTCGATAGTAACTTTCCCACCTGGTTTTCTAAGAAATTAAGAAAGTTAATTTTTAAAAAGAAACAAGCTCATAAAAAGTTTAGGCAGTCCCAGCAATGTGTTGATTATAATGTTTTTTCGGAATTGAGATACCAATGTAGAACGTTGACTAAACTTGACTATAACTGCTACATTAGACATGCGGAGAACTCTATTACTGGTAATCCTAAATATTTCTGGAATTTCGTAGAATCCAAAAAGGACACTGGTGAATGTCCTAAACTTATGAGGTTAGATGATAGTACGGCTGATAGTGGGGAGGGCATTTCTAATCTTTTTGCAGAATACTTTGCTTCTGTTTATAGTCCTCACTCAGATGACTTTGACTCAACATTTACTTCTCCTATTTTCGACCAATACTCAGATATGTACATCACAGCTACTAATATAGAAGAGGCCTTACAAGAACTTGACCTAAATAAGCCGATGGGAACTGATGGCGTTCCTCCTTCTGTCCTTAAGTACTGTGCTTTCTCTCTATATATTCCCCTATACTTGCTTTTTAGCCAATCTCTAAGATCTGGAGTATTTCCTCTGGTGTGGAAAAAATCCTATGTAAAGCCCATTTTTAAATCAGGTGATAGAGGCGACATTCGCAATTATAGACCTGTAAGTATATTGTCAACAATTCCTAAATTATTTGAACACTGTGTAGAGCTCAAACTCAGTAATGTTTATGAAAAATTACTAATATCGCAACAGCATGGTTTCATATCGGGGCGGTCAGTGGATACAAACCTATTTCTTTACACCAACTTTATTTCTAGTACCATGGCAGCTGGAGCTGAGGTTCATGCTATCTACATGGACTTTAGCAAGGCTTTTGATAAAGTCAATCACTCCCTACTGTTGTTTAAGTTGTCTGAATATGGTATCTCGGGTTCATTATTATTATGGCTCGAGTCCTACCTCTCGGACCGTTATCAGCAGGTTAGGGTGGAAGGCTACTTATCTGACGAATTTTCTACTACTTCAGGAGTACCACAGGGCTCCCATCTGGGTCCTTTGCTATTCAATCTTTTTATTAATGATATAGGTGCCTCAATAAAATCTAATTTCCTGTTATTTGCAGATGATCTTAAAATATTTACTAAAATCTCGTCTTCGTACGATCAAATCATTCTTCAGAGTGACTTAAATGAAATATGTAAGTGGTGTGTTATTAACAGTATGTGTTTAAATTCTGACAAATGTTTTTCTATTCGATTTAGAAGATTGAGGACTGAAACCCCATTATTCTATAATGTAAATGGCGTGCTTTTAAAGGAAGTGTCTGTTGTCAAGGATTTGGGTGTCTACTTGGACAGTAAACTTTCATTTACTGAACACTATGAGAAAACTATTGGTCGTGCAAACAAAATGCTGGGCTTTGTAAAGAGAGTTTGCCAAGATTTTACGGATGTAAATACACTTAAAATTCTTTACATTAGCTTTGTCCGATCAATAATGGAGTTCTCCAATGTTGTTTGGTCACCCTTTTTTCAGGTCTACATTGAACGCCTTGAAGGTATTCAACTTAAATTTATTAAATTTGCCAGGTATAAGCTGAGTGGAAGGGGAATTGATCTTTCAATTACACAAACGATGTCCTATTTAAATATCCACACGTTAAAATGCAGAAGAGAGTATTATGATGTTTGCTTTATATTTAAGATATTAAATAATCATATTTCTAGTCCCGAATGTCTCACTGCGTTGAATGTGCATGTTCCTGCGTATAGAACACGTAATATTCCTCTAATGCATCTAACTCAATGTCGAACTCTCTACTTTATGTACAACCCAGTTAACAGAATGTGCATTAATGTGAATACTTACTATGATAGGCTGAACTTTTTTTGTGTATCTAAAGACAGATTTAAAGATATAGCTAAGAAAGTTATATTAGAATAGGTTGCTTATGTATAAATATCCTGTAAATATGTATACGTTAAATATATATAAATAAATAAATAAATTATGCGTACTAATTATTGATTTGTTTAAATGTAATATTTAGTTATATTCTTATCTATGAAATAAGTATTATTATTATGCTGTTCCATAAAAAATCTTGATGAACTCAACCCTTACGCTCATATTTTATAATGTTTTTACTTACCTACATTTGCATTATAATTTGATGACTAGTGGCTCTTTCTGATACAACCTATAACTACTATAAAATATAATGCATGTCAGTATTCATTTGATCTTTCAATATTTGACTTCTATTGCAGCTAAATGTTTTGGAGGCGTTCTGAAACATTTCTTCACTCAGCTATAAGTCCTAGCAATATGGAGTGCACCATACAGTTTGGATATATCAGCTTAGGTAAGGTAGATAAATGTAATTATGCGTACTAATTATTGATTTGTTTCCATGTAATATTTAGGTTTATTCTTATATATGAAATAAGTATTATTATTATTATTAAGCTGTTCCATAAAAAAAAAACATGATGAACTCAACCCTTACGCTCATATTTGCATTATAATGTGATAACTAAGGCCTCCGTCTGATACAACCTATAACTACTATAAAATATTTAATTTAATTTAATTTAAATTTAGTACAGTACAGGCATTGCCCAAATGGTACATAACGTGACTTAATATAAACACACAATTAAGCAATATACATTAAAAAATGTAAAACAGACAACAAATGTCAATACCTAACACACAATATATACACATAACATTAACTAACAAAAACACACTACTTTACTTGTATTACTAAAACCTGTCAAAACATTTAAAACTAGACAATAGATGATATAGGAACCAAACAAATGTACAAAAACTAGCGAAACTCCGAAGAATTATATATAAGAGATCTAGCTTCACGCTTAAATGTTAGTATTGAACAATTTATGGGTAAAAATATATTTAAGTAATCCATGATTCGATTATTTGGTGCGTTCCTTCCAACATCAGTTCGACAGGGTCGCAGGGAAAATGATTCAAGCTGTCTTGTAGGTCGTGCTGGGACGCGAAATCTAATCAGGCCCAAAAGTTCAGGACAGTCTATCAAGTTGTTGATGATTCTATGCCCAAATGACATGTTCAGTTTAATTCTTCGTGTCTCCAGTGAATCAATGCCAAGTATATTGAGGCGATCTTTGTAAAGCATAGTCGATTTGTCTACGTTTAATTTAAAAAGAAGAAAATTCACAAACGCTTGACATGAATCTGGTATAGGCAGGGACGGCTGGTACATAAGAACTGCAGAGCTGCAGAACCACCAAAATTTTGAAGAAGCTACTTGACAAATTTCTTATCCTTCAACTAAATAATTAACGATTCCTCAAAATAATAATGTAGAATTAAAGCAACCAATTTTCGGCCGGGAATGCCATTATATATGCCATCTCTGCTCATATACACTGCGAACACGTCGCCGACGCCGGCCGGTATATGCTCTAGACGCTCTTCACCAGTAAATTTAATATAATTTCCTCGCGACGTTATGTGAATGTCCTTATCTGGACTGCTATTATTCGTGCACAGTTATTCTTCTCAACCTAAAGAATGATACAGTTGTCAATTCGCAGAAATGAGCTATTGAATTTTAATAGGGAAAATTTCGCAGTTATTTAGCTGCATTCGTGACAGTACTTGCCGGTTTTTACAAATATAAGCTCGCGCGCGTTTTATATAGCTAATTTGAAGAGACAATTATTAATTAATTGATGTGTCTAGATTGTTGTACTTGTATCGTTATTGTTTCTTGTTATTGTTAGTAGGTTGCTGTGTGGTATAGACTGTAGACTTTCATGAAAATGGATGTAGTGCATAATTTAGTGAACGTTAAAAGATTTTTTAAATATACTTACGAGAAAAAACTTGAATTGAAAAATAGAGGTAGGCCATTACCAGATATTTCTATTGAGATAGGCGGTGTTAGCAGAGGAAAACCTTACACACGTCACTTTAATAAAGAGATTTATTCTCGAAATGACTGGATTTGTAGATGCAATAAAAAAATCCCTTTTTTTGTTTTCCATATGTAGTTTTCGGAGATAATAAAACATGGTCGGAGACAGGTGTAAGAGACTTGGTACATTTTACAAAAAAAATAAAGAAACATGAAAATTCGAACAATCATATTCAAAATACTATGGAATATGCTATATTAGGTACAGTTAACCAGCCCCGTCTCCAGGGATGAGGTGGCGAGGCAGAGGCGGCCGTTGTTATTTCTTCTATAAAGTTTTAATTTGTTTGTCTGCAACACGGTAAACACTCTCGCAATGAATACCTATACATATTTAATTTTTTTACTGAAATGTTTAATCTAAAAACCCGTACAAAAAACAAAATTAGGTAAATTATTTACAAATTTAATGCCTCCCGCGGCGTTCTTTTAACACCACATAAAATAATTTTCTAATGAACCTAAGCACATCAATATAGCTACGCGTAGCTATATTGTTTGTGACCTAAGTCTTGAACCTAATAAGGTTGGCTTAAGTTTAAATAAGTAGGGATATGAAAACGTATAATGTATTATTTCATAGTTAACTCGCTAGTTAATATGTGAATTTAAAAATATTATTAAAATTTTCCTAGTTTCATTCGGTACCTTTTTATACAAATAAATAGTATCGTTATTTGGTATTCAGCTAAATCAGTGGAAGCCAGTGAGGTAAGGCGCTAGGGCGCCCCCTCCCTACTTGGATAATTAAATATTTAAAGTAGGTTTTGACAAGAATTTTGTTGATCGTATCAAAAAAAAAAAGGGAAAAGGTATGTTACGAAACCTATTTTTGTAATGAAATATTTTTGCTGGGCGAATGTCTAATTCATCATTTTACTCAGTTTGACCTTAAAAATTGTAAACATTTTCGCCTGCGGCGCATATTTTCGCCTCGGCCGCCTTTCCCCTAGCATATACAAATGTTTCGATTTTGCCGGTCCTAAGCAGCACTGCCTCTTTGACAGGTCACGAGCCGCCACTGGGTATAGGGGCGTCCATACGACACAACAATACTCAAGATGGCTCCTGACCAATGCAGAGTATATTACGTTAAGTGCCACAATATCTTTAAAGTCCCAGCACTGCCGCATAATGAATCCTGCCATTTTAAAAGCCTTCGCAACGACGCTGTCAATATGCTAAGTAAAACGCAGCTCGTTATCAAATACAACTCCAAGATCGTTAATTATATTCACCCGCTGCAGTTGTATCTCATTGATCGAATATGAGGTCTATAAGCATTTTTTTCCTTGAAAACGATATAATCTTACTTTTCGTAGTATTTAGAGTCATTGCGTTACTTGAACACCGTTCAACCAACTCATCAATCTCGCTTTGCAGCTGCATGCAGGCCCTATCGTTGGCAACTCTACAATAAATCTTTAGGTCATCAGCAAAGAACAAAAAGTGACACTTCTTGAATACACCGGCCAAATCGTTTATGAAAAGCATAAAGAGCATTGGTCCAAGATGTGATCCCTGCGGAACTCCGGAGTACACGGTAATATATCTGGTTAAAGACCCTTTAAACTTTACATTCTGTGTACGGCCCATTAGGTAGCTACTCAACCAGGATAGTAGAGGGTTACCAATACCATAGTATTTCAATTTATTTAAGATAATTCTATGGCTAACCACATCAAAGGCTTTTTGGAAGTCAAAATAAACCGCGTCCACCTGCACAGAAGCATCCAGTGTACTTGCAAGACAATTACTGTACACTGCCAAATTCGACTCACACGACCTCCGAGATAAAAATCCGTGCTGATGATCTGATAGAACATTGCGAAAAGAAGGTGATACAATATCAGTGACCAGTGAATCCAACACCTTTCCAAAGCATGATATGCCAGATATGGGGCGATAGTTGGTTACATCTGACCTGTCTCCGCTCTTAAAGATGGAGGTGATTGTGGCCTTCTTCCATATCGTTGGAAATATTCCTGATTGCAAGGAGCATTGAAAGATAATGTTCAAGGGCATGGCCAGGGTAGGACTACAATTTTTTACAAACACGGGAGCTATCCCATCGGGGCCAGCAGCCTTGTTTACATTAAGCGTTGCCAACTTTTCAAACACCGAATCGGTAGTCACCTCTACTTCACATAAATTAATGTTGGTTCCCAAAAGGTTCGGGGAATTGTAAATGGAAGCACTATCGTTGGCTTTATAGACAGACTGAAAATACTCGGCAAAAAGATCTGCTATCATATGAGGGTCAGAACCTATGACACCATTGTACCGCATCTGCTCAGGATATCCAGACAAACATTGTTTCGACCGCAGGTAGGACCAGAAGGATTTAGGGTTCCTAATAAAGTTTTGCGGTGATGAACCAATGAACGCATCATAGTCCCTTTGAATACTCAGTTTAGCATTGGTTCTCAAGTTTTTATATTCCTGATCCAGCCGAATCTCACGATGGCCGTTCTGTCCCTTGATTCTCTTAAGTCTGTCTAAGGTTTTGTTTTTATCCTTTATGAACTTGACCGTTTGTTGTGAGAAATAGCTAGGAAATTTAATGTCCTGGCACAGTTTTTTAGGTACATACATATTAATTACAGTATATATGATGTTGTATAAGTACTCAATTTTAGCGTCAATGGTTGCTAGTGGTGAGTTGAGCACTTGCCAGTCAGCTTTCTCTAAGTAGTCGTTAATTTTGACATAGTCGGCCTTAAAAAAATTAAAGTAGGTACGTTCTCATCCTGCATGCAAATTGATTCGGCATCGGAAAAATTAACTATCAATGCAGGATGATGCGCGTCCGTTGACGTCAGAGGTTGCTTACACTCAGACAGCGATATGTCTTTGCAGTTGGAAAAAACAAGGTCCAATATTACTTTATTACAATTAGAAACGTTGATTTGTTTTAAATCGTAGAAACACACGCAGTCATACAATAATATTTCACGGTCATTACTTGAAATTAAAATTGAGGAGATTTCGGTATTTAAATCGTTCATGAAACCAGGAAAATCATCAGAAATTGGATGTTCTCTTACATCTATCGGTTTTGAGTTTCTTGTGTAGTTAGGCAAATTAAAGTCTCCAAGAATTGTAACCCTTGAGTCAATTTTCCTGTCCATAATGTAACTCACAGAGCCAATATGTTCTTCATGAACTGATAATGGCGACGAAGGAGGTATATACGTACAACAGAACACGTAATGCATACTGTCAACGTCCACACCAACCCACAGTTCCTCTACGGTATTATTAGGTACGGAGTAGATGGTAGATGTGTATGATGCCCTGACTGCTATGAGTACTCCGCCACCCCTCTCTTTGCCTGTCTGAATGGTATCACGATCCTTTCGGTAAACCACAAAGTTGCTCGGGAAAAGTTCCTCATTTAGAATAGACTCATTAAGCCATGTCTCTGACAAAACAACTGCGTCATAATCGGAGTTTACCATTTCGTTATAGAACTGAATTGTTTTAGTGCGTAGACCCCGGGTGTTCTGGTGGTAGTACACTTTTAAGCAATTTACGTTGTCATCGTCTGAACTGGATCTTGGCAAAAATTTGGTGGAGATTCAGGAGCAATCATCTTATCGCTTTCGTGAATATTTAAATTATCGGATGTTTTAAACAAATTTTTAATTTGTCCGCTGATGTAATAAATAAGAGCTTGTTTTGCGTTAGAACTTGGCTCTGCATGCCGGTTTCTGTCATTCAGCGCTGTAAAATTATCGAAGCTAAGAAAAAGGGATTTATGTTTACTATTAAATACTCTTTTGTAGATAATAAAGTCAGCATCCAAGATAAATTTGTTGAGAATCTGTCTATTACGGGCATATGGCGGTCCAACTATGATAATATTTGTAAACTCCATGATTTTAGAATTTATTATATTATTATAATGCATGTCAGTATTCATTTGATCCTTCAGTATTTGACTTCTATTGCAGCTAAATGTTTTGGAGGCGTTTTGAAACATTCTTCAGTCAGCTATAAGTCCTAGCAATATGGAGTGCACCATACAGTTTGGATATATCAGCTTAGATAAGGTAGATGATTATAATTATTATGTACACTAATTATTGATTTGTTTGCATGTAATATTTAATTATATTCTTATCTATGAAATAAGTACCATTATTATGCTGTTCCATAAAAAAACATGATGAACTCAACCCTTACACTCATATTTTATAATGTTTTTACTTACCTACATTTGCATTATAATTT
>MU189488.1:0-40645 GCA_016904865.1 Pissodes strobi | reverse complement strand
TTATAATGTTTTTACTTACCTACATTTGCATTATAATTTGATGACTACAACCTATACCAAATATAGAACATAATGCATATCAGTATTTATTTGATCATTCAGTATCTGATTTCTGTTGCAGGTAAATATTCTGAAGGCATTTTGAGACATTTTTTCACTCAGCTATAGGTCCTAGCAACATGGAGTGCACCATACAGGTTGGATATATCAGCTTAGATAAGGTAGATTATAATTATGCACACTAATTATTGATTTGTTTTCATGTAATATTTAGTTATATTCTTATCTATGAAATAAGTATTATTATGCTGTTCTGTAAAAAAAAAACATGATGAACTCAACCCTTACGCTCATATTTTATAATGTTTTCACTTACCTACATTTGCATTATAATTTGATGACTAGTGGCTCTTTCTGATACAACTTATAACAACTATAAAACATAATGCATGTCACGATTTATTTGATTCTTCAGTATTTGATTTCTGTTGCAGGTAAATCTTCTGAAGGCATTTTGAAACATATATTCATTCAGCTATAGTTCCTAATAATATGGACATTAGGATTGCATCACGCAATTTGGATACAACATCTGAAATAAGGTAGAATTATTGATTCCTTTACATACAATATTTGGTTATATTCTTAGCTATGAAATAAGTATTGCGATATACTGAGAATAGTTTTAGGAAGTTTTCTGAACTGTGTCTTTAAGCAAATTGGAACAACATTCTCATGTCTCACGATCCGAGAATTTTCACAAAATTTTGTATGACACTTTTAACAAATCTTTTCCTTTGGTTCACATAAAGAAAAAAATCAAAAAACACTGGTTTACCCAAGGATTAAAAATGTCAGCCCGTAACATGAGCTGCCTTCATTACCTGAGAAAATATTTTATTAACTCTAGAGTATTTATGTGACACTTTAGTAAATATCGTTCTATATATAGGAAAGCTATTAAATTAGCTAAAAAAACCTACTATGATAATCGCATTGCTGCTGCTAACAATAAACAAAGGGAATGCTGGGCCATTGTTGGTGAGTTAAGTGGAAGAAACTTCGACACCACCCTTACAAGTTTAAACTCTGACCAACTCAATGACTATTATGATTCTGTTGCTTCTAGGATGAAAGCGTCAAACATACCGCACTACAGTATCTCAGACACGTGAATGTTCTTCATTCTTTTTACTTTGAGCCGACAGATGTAGTGGAGGTTAAGCGAATCTGCTTTGATGTCAAGAATAAAAAAAACCTCTGGGTGTGATGACATATCTATTAACATATTGTTAAATTTCCCAGATTTCGCATTTTCTGCGCTTGCCGAAGCTATTAACTCCTCATTTTTATCGGGTATTTGTCCTTCTTGTCTGAAGCTTGCCAGATTAATACCTCTGTTTAAGGGTAGTGACAATGGTGATCCGTCCAGTTTCAGACCCATTTCGTTGCTTCAAACTCTGGGCAAGGTAGTTGAGAAATTGGTTTATAAGCGCATTATCAGTTTTATTAATAGACATGATATACTTTCCAGCTGCCAATTCGGGTTTCGTTTTTCCATGAATACTGGTGATGCGATCTTTGGCTTTCTTGAAACTGTATCTAAGGATTAATGAGAGGGATGTTGCAGCGGCTTTTCTGCGATATTGCGAAGGCCTTTGATTGTGTTGATCATAGAATTCTTCTTGCTAAGCTTCAGCTGTATGGTTTCCGCGGCAAATCTTTAGAATGGCTCGGCTCTTACCTTAAAGAACGCTCTCAAATAGTGCTCCTTGACAACAGTGAATCACTTCCACGTTGTATGAACTCAGATGTCCCTCAGGGATCTGTATTGGGCCCGCTTTTATTTTTGATTTATGTTAATTGGGCATTAATATTCAGGGAAGACTCACCATGTTCGCTGACGACACCACAATTCTTTGGCATGACAGCCATAGTGAGCCGATTGACATTAAAGATTAACGATGACCTAATTAAGATTAAAGAATTGTGTAATGCTAACTATCTAGTTCTTAACATTTCTAAAACTAATATATTAACATTCAAATGTAACTTCAAAGGAGTTTCTATAGTTGATACCCCTGTAAATGAACTAGATTCAAGCAAATTCCTTGGTCTGCATATTGATAATTTCCTAAGGTTTGAAGATCATATTAAATATATACAAGAAAATATCTAAAGGATGTTATGCTATAAGAGTGGTGTCTGGGGAGTTGAACGAGACTACAGCTGGAAATACATATTTTGCCCTGGTCGAGACTCATCTAAGGTATGGCATATGTTTTTCGGGATCATGCAGTAATTACCTCTTCACTGCTATTTTTGTATTGCAGAAGAGGGCTGTAAGGTATGTATACGGCATGAAACCCTCTGAAAGCTGTAAACCAGTGTTTAAAGCTAAAAAAATTCTTACCCTACCATCCTTATTTATTCTGGAAACAATATGTCTGGTCACCGAAATTCATTCGCAGTCATACTACCCAATACGCAGTTCTCACGTGACACGTTTACCCATACCAACTTCCGACAAAATTAAAAGATCCCTTATTTATACTGGCAAAAAATTATTCAATCATTTACCACTTCAACTGCGTCAGATGGGCTGTTTAAAAATGTTTAGAAGAAAGGCTAAAAAACTACTAGCTGCAAAAGCCTATTATTCGGTAAATGAATTTTTTCATGATAGTCTAATCTAGTACAATATATTGTTGTTTGTGGTTTGGTTACACTGTGTAATGCGTTTTAGTGCTAGTTTTGTTCCTCCATTTATTATTTTTATTATTTTTTATGTAATCACTATTTAATGTTTTGTTGTTTTAATTTTTATGTGTTCTACTTTTACTTATTTTACTTGATGCTTCGTCCCTGAAAAAAATTTTGTACTTTTTTGACAATAAAGCTTTATTTATTATTATTATTATTATTATTTATTATCAGTGGCGTAGCTAGACCTGAGTGGTCCCTGTATCCAAAGACATATAAATATGTCTTTGCCTGTATCAAACTATCTTAAGGCGCCCTTTCTCAAAGGCGGATATAGGTCCGAGTTAGGGGGGCAGCAGAGATACTCGCCGACGGAGGCAAAATTGCCGAAGGTGAAAAATTTTGAGGGTGCCACTCTCAATTTTTACCAAAAGTCGTTAAAATCGCTAAAAAACACGCCTTTCACGAGCCGACGAAGCATTAATGAAGTTTTACGTTAAGGTTTATATTTTTGTCACTTTCCATAAGAACTCCACGTTAAATTTAGCGAATGTGTTAGAGAGAGTATCAACAAAATATCAGCGTCAGCTCTCTTTTGTTTGGCTTTCCTTTATATCGCACCACTCTTTCTCTGACTCATAATTTCGTAAATTACAACACTTAATATATCATAATATCAAATATGTCTACTGACACCAGTGTCAATATGTCGGAGTTAATAATAATAATTGTAGTTTAAACGAAGCGTAACAAACGAAAAACCAGAAAATCAGAACTTTACCGACACAACCACACGCATACGATAATTCGGGATTTTCCCGAGGCGCGAGACAATTAAATTTAGAGCTGTAGCTCTGAGGCTGCGAATTTTATTATTTATTCATTAGGAATGGGATTTTATCGATATGGTTTAGAAAACGATTGAATAATGTTCTAATTATCACTTTTAATATTAGATGTAAGATGTAGACTGCAATTGATAAATTTAATTATTTTACTAGTGGTGGGAGTGGATAAGCGTTTTTCACACAGGGTTGCGGAGCCCTCTACCTGATACCGCGGTAGCTACGCCCCTGATTGTTATACTGTCCATAGAAAAACATGATGTACCCAACCCTTACGCTCATATTTTATAATGTTTTACTTACCTACATTTGCATTATAATTTGATGACTAGTGGCTCTTTCTGACGCAACTTATAACCGCCATAAAATATGCTTGTCATTATTCATTTGACCCTTCAGTATTTCAGTTCTGTTGCAGGTAAATGTTCTGAAGGAATTTTGAAACATTTCATCACTCAGCTATAGTTCGTAACAGCACGAACATTAAGATTGCTTCAGACAGCTTGGATATGGATATAACATCTTAAATAAGGTAGATTATATATAATTATGCTTACTAATTATTGATTTGACTGCATGTAATATTTAGTTATTTTCTTAGCTTTAAGAAGGTAAGTGTTATTGTAATTTTCCATAGAAAAACGTGGTGAATCCAACCCTTGGACATATTTTATAATGTTTTTACCTACGTGCATTTGACACTCATTTTTTTTTGACATTGTTAATTTTCTTTCTCCTGTTTTGCTAGTTTTAAATAGCCTTGTTATAAATCAGTAGAGATTCTAATCCTATTATATATATTGCAGGTAAATATTTCAGAGCTCCCAAAGAAACGCGTTTCTTCACCTAACCATACATCTCTTCAAATGGAGCCTCTTGAATGGGAAAAAAGGTAAATAAAGCTTTCCTAAAATAACACGTTTTTTTAAAAACATATTTTAGTACAGTCGTATTTAAATGATTAGACAAGCTCTCATATTTATTGTGCTTAACATACCTACCTCATCGCACTGAAAGGTGATGACTTAATCTCTTCTTTCTGATCAAATGTTCAATCTATCAGAATAATTCTCACGTATCATAAATATATACATGCATTTTTTTTTCAGGAATCTGATGTCATGAATAAAGAAAAGATATCTAATAATCATCTCAACAGAGTGGCAGATTTTCCTGTATAAGTGCCAAAAGAGAAGAATTAGTAATATAGTATTTGCTTTGTGATAAGGAATTACTATTGCCCTGTAATTCAATGATTGATTGCCCTATTCTGTAACAGAATCATCAAATGGACCCTCTTGAATAGAAAAAAGGTAACTAAAACTTAACTAAAACAACACGTCTTTTTAGAGATATTTTAGTACACTTGTACCTAAATGATTAGACAAGCCTCTCATATTTATTGTGCTTAACATACCTACCTCTTCGCACTGAAAGGTGATGACTAAACACTTCTTTCTTTCTGATCGAATGTTCAATCTGTTAGAGTAATTATTATGTATAATAAATATATACATTCAATTTTTTTTCTAGGAATCTGATGTCACGAATAAAGAAAAGAGATATCTAAGAATCATCCGAACAGAGTGGCAGATTTTCCTGTTGTATAAGTACCAAAAGAGAAGAATTCGTAATATATTATTTACTTTTTGATAAGGAATTACTATTGGATTTGGCTTGCCCTGTAATTTAATGATTGATTGCCCTATTCTGTAACAGAATATATGCCTCTGTAATTTTATCATGCCATATTTTCGCAGGCTTAGGTTGAAATAAATGTTCACTGGCTTAGATTTAGTTATATATCAATACAATCTGGTTATTAGATACATTTATTTATTTATAGATCGCAACGCAAAGCACAAGATACTCATAAGGATCAGTTCACCAAATGTAGATTGCTAGGGAGTCGTTTCGGCTAGTTTCAGCCGCCCGGGCACTGCTAACTTTACAGATATTTTGTGCATGATTGTGTCCAAGAGACGTAGAGGCTTCTTGCAAACGAAGCTATTTTCTTAGGAGGTAGTTGACTCACTTCTTGAGGTAATAGCTGTACTCCTTCAAGGTAACTTGAGCCTTTTGTAGAGTTGGGTTGGACATTGGCAGAGTAGATACTCTGCGGTTTCAGTTGCATTATTGCAAAATCTGCATTGGTCGTCTTCTGCTTTGCCTATTACCTTTAGGTGGTATTTTACCGGGTAGTGTCCAGTGAGCAGTCCGGCGACAGTTCTAATATCTGCTCTGTTCATATCTAAGAGCTGTTTTGCTCTTTTCGCAGAGATGGTGATAAACCTTTTCGTCTGTCTTAGTCTTGTGAGTGTTTCTCCAGTAGGACGACGGATGGTATTTTTCCCATTTGTTTAGTTTTTCGGTGTAGTAGGGCTCTGGACCATAATATGGTGTTCCAGCTCCTTCTTTCGCAAGGCAGTCTGCTTTTTCGTTGCCCTCTATGGCCAGGAACCCACATTAAAGTTACCTGGTTGCGTGTTGCTAGTTGTTTTAGGGTTTGCTTACATTCCCAGACTAGCTTTAACATGCACTTGAAGGCTTTTAGAGCCGCCTGGCTGTCTGAGAATATGTAGATGTGCTTTCTGGGATATCCAGATTGCGGCCGTGGCTTTAGAGATGGTGTTGTCTAGATGCTTGTTCCAGGTAAGTTTACGGTCCAGCGTGACCCCTGTTGGGGAAACACCCCAACATGTGTAATAACTTTCGTTTTTCACCGTATAGTTTGGTGATAACACCCTGTATGTTTTTAGTATGAATGAGCCATAATTAAACTCCGAATATGTTTATTTAGCCCCAGGTAAACAGCAAATTGTGCATTTAAAGCATTGTATTTCAGTTACTCCTTAGTTCGATCCTTTATTACGCTCTTTTTGTCCTTCTAATGGGCGCAAACCTTCGGTCCAGCTTAGAAGGAACTGGGAGTAATTAATCTAAAATCGAAAGAAAAAAAAAATTATTTCGAGAATTTAAAATTAGATATTAAATGAAATAAGGTATGTCAATGCGTAGGCTAAACCGAGATGTCGCCGAGCGTATAATTTAGACCCTAGCTCAAATGCCGGAGAGTATGGTGCGGGTTGATTTATTAAACGCGCCACGGGCTTTTAAAAAGCAAAAGCGAGAATTACCCCTAAGTTGAAATATGGAACTCGTTCTAGCTTAAACTTCGCGACAAAACAAATGAATACCAAAAATTCGTTATTAATCTCTATCAGGAAACTCGATCAATAAAACAACAAAAATAAGTTAGAAAATTAGATTAAATATATATACCGGCAATTTATCAGTATTAATAATGAAAAAAAAAATTACCCGAAAATTAATCTAAATCAAAGTCGGTATGAAGCAAGTACCCGAATTAACCAAAGAAAAGAACTAAAGACGATGAGAACTAATATTCAAAAATGACTAAAGAAAGAGATAAACCAATATTCAAAAAGTAATCAAGAACGTTTCAATTGATGAAAAATTTACATCCAATTAATTTAAAAAGAGAACAGCTAGGAGCTTTTTATACATTGTTTGATGACCTGCGAGAAAACGGGGAGAAGTTTCACAAGACCGGCCTAGCCTCAACCAAGTTTATTAACTGCTCGGTAGTTTAATTCAATTTTTTCCGCCATTTTCGTAACACGATGTAAACCCTTTCGTTTCTGCCGGAGACAAAAAATCGAGTACGTGTATAAGCTCTAATTTGCTTTCGTACCCTTCGATGTGCCTAGAACGGGATATCCGGTATCGGACGATGGTGAGGTTTCGCCCGATGTTTATCCAGCACGTTTCCGACTGTCGGACAAACGTGTGAAAGCTTTCATATAATGTTACGAACCTCGCGATCGGATATCCGATGCCGGATCATCTTATCCGGCATGTATGAAAAGGCACTTACAACGTTATTTCGTCAGTCAATTAAAAGTTCAAAAAAAATTCGATCCAAAATCTGATTTATTCTAGATCAACGGATCTTTCTGAATTTTAGAATTTGATTAAATAAAAGCAAGCCTTTTAGGCTCGTCAAAATTGCCCAAAAAAATTCAAAGTTCATTTAAAAGAAAATTTCAGAATTTAATTAAAAAATCAAGTATTTTAGATTTTAGGCTCGACAAGACTGCCCAAAAATTCAAAGTTCATTCAAAAGAAAATTTGAATGACTAAATGTTGCCGTAATTAAAGAGAAATCTTTGTTCGAAAACAAAGCCAAAAAAATAATTAGTTAGAGATCGTAGTTAATTACACGAATTTGCCGCAACATAGATGAATAAAAATAAAATAAAATGGAAATTGCTCACTTGGCCGATGAGTAACTCCTCAGGCAGCTACCAAAAAGAACTGCTCACGGTAGGAAGTAGACCTCCTTGACAGGCGAAGGACTGCAAGGCTCTATACAGGTGGTACGCTAGACAGGCGTAGCCAAGGAACACTGTCGCTAACGATGCTCGTAGATAACAATGAACAACTCTACGGTAGCAATAGACCTCACAGAAGTAAACCTAACGGTAGTCATTGACCCAACGGTAGTTGTTGACCCAAGGGTAGTCGTTGACCAAACGGTAGTCGTTAACCCAACGGTAGTCCCCTGTGAAAGAACAGATATTCAAGGTTCCACACGTAACTCAATGGACGAGCATTATAATTCGATGATCAAAATCAACCATCAAGGAAAAAGAGAAATCAGAATTAAAAAAAAAACAATCATTTACCTGTGTAGGGGGGTAGCCACTTGTTTAACACTAGACGGCAGAGAGACAAAAAAAATGCACAAAAAAATCAACTCACCTTGCAAAGCAGCATTCAAATCCCACTAAGGGCAGTTTCAGACACCAACACTTACGAAAAGATAAGGCACTACTAAAGACTGAAACTGTTAAAATGCCCTGGTCAGAAAAGAATTCTTGAGGTCAATGGAAAAATCCCATTAACAGGTAAAAACCAAAATTGTTTCCAACCGGCGCGTGGCGTCTAAAAATTACTGCTTGACTCAGTTCGTCGTAAAAGAGTAACCTAGGCTACCGAAGAACAGCAAGCCGCACGAAGATTCCCACCTCAAAAAAAAAACTCGCTCAACCAATGAATATCCAGCATGGTTGATCACATATGTTCCTCTCAATAATTCATCCAAGGGAATTAAACGATAAAAACCTGGGATTTCGATGCACAGGCATCCTCACCAAAAAAACTACCCTGAGTAGTTAAAAGGCCATCGTGATTAAGCCACTCCAACCAATAGAATTTCCCAGTTTTCCAGGGATAATTATTAACTGCGCGCGCGATAAAACTTGGTAGCCAATCGGAAGCCAGTACGTACTGCGAAAATATTAGAAGGCCATCGATTCCTATTTCACTCGCTAAATTCAATTTGTTGAATATCGAATCGTTTCGCAGCGCAGATTTATTTAAATTTCTCGATCGAGAGGACGACGAAGCCAGGTCAGCCGGCCTATCTATGAGGGTCTTCCCATTATTACCCACGAATGCGCTCGGGACCATCTGAAGGGTGACAAATTCTAGGGTGATTTACGCTTACGCCTGACAAAACGGCCTGTGACACCTGAATGGTTGGTTTAACAGATTCCGACACTTCGTCAAGAAAATCGTTTTCATTTTAATATATCTTTGTTTCAGTCAGTGTTGTGGAAACAACAATCTGTCAAGTAAAGAAAAACATGCTCCCACCCTCTCAAAATGCATCCCGCGAATTTCCCACTCTTTCAGCCGACTTTCAGTTTGCCGCCTGCCGGTAGGAAAAATCGAAAAACTAGATTTTAGTAGTGCCTTACAAACACTCAAACTTAACGCATCGGTCCAGTCACCGCTCTGCAGTGCAGTACAATCATTCGCTTGAACAACAGCAAAAACTGTTTTGTCTCTCGGCGCCAAAATTGGGCCATTTTCTCATATTGTTTGCACAGATATGTAGAGAATATCTGCTGTACCTCTGTTCTCTTTGTCCAAGCTTGGACAAAGAACTCTTTTGGGCGTTTTAACGCAATTTCTCGAAGCCAGAAACGACTTAGCGTCTCGTCTCACCTGGTGCTGTGGTTGAAGAGAAGAAGGTAAAATGGCAGTGGAAAATTTGTAGTTTCACGAATTATTCCAGTAAAATTCAAATCAAAGGTTTGAAGTCTGTGAGAAAGAAACAGTTGGTAGTTAAAACATAAAAGTTTATTAAATTCAGGAAAGACAAAAGTTTATTAAATTCAGGAAAGACAAAGTTTCATTAATACTTAGAACAATCAAAAAATTTCCTTAGAGATTTATTAATAAGTAACCTGTTTGTATTTTAGTTTTATGTGTGAATGAGTGAATGCATGAAAGTAGTGTAGAAATTGTATATATTTATCATATTTAATGCAAATTAATAACAGCATTATTAAAGTACTTAATACCTAACATACCTTTTTCACACCCTATAGATAAAACCCCCACCACCCTATTTTAATACAGTCCACTAATTTGTTTGTGGTTAATTATACAGGTAATTTCCACCCCCACCTTTATGGTAATAAATGATTAAAAATTAATTGTTTATCTCGACCAAGCCCTAAATATTTTACCTCGTTGGAAAAAGTTAACTGTGTTCCGTGTAGGATGGGCGCTCTCATTTCTAGCTTCCTTCTTTTTGTAAACGGAACAAGAATGGTTTTCCTAGGATTTGGGGAGAGTCCCTCCCCTTCGCTCCAATTCTAGGGCATTTTGCATGCGGTTTGAAATTACGCCTTCATGCTTGCCCTTTATTATTACTACTAGGTCATCTGCACTGACTGCGCCTGAGGATAATGTTATCCTATTTTCCAGGCACCCCTGTACCCAGATGATTATTTGCCTTTTGCTTTCTTTCTCAAATAATCGGAGGCAATTAATCATCAGGAGATCGACTAACCCATTTGGTCTTACAGGACTGATATCGGCGAAACTATTCTTAAACTCTCGATCCACCTTAATAAATGTTCCCACTATCCTCACAGGTGTGTGTTTTCTTTACTACTAGGCTAAGAGGATGCATTATTGCAGGCGTATTGTAGTTATGTAGGGTCCTGCTATTAGGATACGTGGCTAAATTTGTTTATGAGGTAAGCGAGAACACACAAACCAAGAAATAGCTTCCAAATATTTTTATTTTAAATATTTCGATTGATAAAATTTTAATATTCTTTTAACCAGTTTTTAGTCTCTAATTAAACCTACTACAAGATTTATTACTAACAATAAAAAATAAATAATACAGACTACGTAACTGTTACACATATTACCAACAAAAAGAACCTAAGCATTAGAATATCACAAGAGATTGCTTTGCAATTATTAATTAGAATTTGTGTGGATGTACCTAGAAGAATGGATTTAAAAAATGGGCCTTAAACAAGACAAGTTGCGAAACAAACGCATTAATTTGGTCAGATTTAAGCAGAAAGCCTGTACTGTCTCAATATCACGTTCCTTTTTAGGAGTTGTATTGCCTTATTTTTTAGACAAAATATTTGTCTTGTTTAGGCAAGTTATTAATTGATAAAATGTTCTACAAACCTCAGCAAGTCAAATTCTTAGAACAAAAACAGACGAGTAAATCTTTTAAAACTATGATACCAATTAGTATTACCTTAACCTAATAGTAAAACAGTTCGGGAAAGTTCTGTTCATATGTGGGAATCTCGGGCTTTTTCGGTTCTTCTGAAGGACTGGTGTTTTCGTTCACAGTCAAAGATTTGAATATTTCGTTAAGTTTATTTTGTAACATGTCATGCTGGAATAGAAATGATAATTATTAGGGAAAATAGTACTTTTGAGCATAAAAAGTATCCCCTAAGGCGACCGTAGTATTTTATTTTTACCTTGGGTTGAGTCCTTCTAACCAGTTCCGAAAAAGTAGCGGTTCTAAAGGTGTGACTAATTTGCTTTCTTCTTTCGGCTTCAGCTTCCTTTCTAATTTCTGGTGGCTCCGTTAAAACTTTCTTCATGCTTTCAAACGTCAGATCTTCATCAGGCAGTTTCTATAATAAATTAAGAAGCATAAAGTAATTTTATCTCCTCTTCCCTATTTAGCTATTAATATTATCTTGCGGACAGTTTGTTAACATACTGTATTCAGAACTACAATCAGGTATTGGAGTTTGCCTAAATGTTCAAAATGCACCAATATACTAAATCGAGTCAAAAAAGCCTTGAGCCGATCACAAATATTAAACTGAAATAATTTATCTCATCCATAACATCTGGATAAATGTGTTTTCGTCAGTATTAAAACTGGGGCTTCATTTATTCAGCAAAGAAGACGTTACCATAAGAATGACATAGATATGGGACTCACCTTTGTAACACCAGGCGAACTAGCTGCGCTGTCTACCTCATGAATAGATGGAGCTTCAATAATACTTCCTCGTGCTCCTGTTTCCATCCAACTATGTCTTTGCGTGCCAGCTATAACACCTTCAAAAAAAGAGACGATTTTTAGAGTAAGAGTGGTTTGTATAAAGCATAAATTGTGCTCCCATTGTCAGGAGTCTCGATCAAAATATAAACGGGGTAAACTTTACTGAAATAAAATATAATAAATATAATACTATGGTCAGGACAGGGAGGTGCTCACACCACATGGATCCCTTGGGGACGTTGTTGACCTATAGATAGATAGATATATGTGAGGAGGAGGCGTGATAGTGGCAGATAATGTGTTTTGCCGACCCCTCCCCTTCCTGGCAGAACCTACACAGTGTTTCATCCGCCAGGCCTATCAGACTCATTATTTAGTCGGCAGTGTGCTGTTAGTAGTCCCACTATGATTCTTATTGACTTCCGATTATAAGGTTTGCTGATGAAATCTTTGGCAGGTCTATGTCCTGGGAGCTTAAACCACCAACTCTGGTACGTTCTTCTATACCTTTCTGAATGAATGTCTTGGCTATGGGCCTTGCGACTCCGCAAAATGGTTCTAGTCCTGTTAGTGGGTGGGACGAGCCTTCTCGGGCAAATTCGTCTGCCATCTCAATGCTTCCATGGCCTTTGTGTCCTGGTACCCACGCCAAGGCCACTTTTCTATTAAGCCTTCCCATTTCGTTCAACAGATTTCTCACCTTCCTCCTGATCATTTCTTCTATACAGAGGATGATAGCTGTAATATCCGCCTGAAATACGCTCATAGGTATCGAAATTTTGGTCTCTATCCTTGGTTCGTAGATTCCGGCTCCTATTCCTTGGTCGGTTTTCGAGCCAGACTATGTCTGCCCCTAAGAGTGGGCCTTTTGTCCATTGGTGGTATTTGAGTTGAAAATGCGTTTTTACAGCTATACTGCTGAGTGGAGCGGTCCGAGGGCAAAAAGCAACGGGGACAGTATACATTCCTGCCGCACGCCTCTCCTTATTTGTATTTCCTCTGTTAATTGATTCTTAATTCTGATGACTGCTAATTGGTTATAATAGACGTTTCTGATTACTCTGAGGTCCCGGCCAGCTAGCCCGATATTTTCTAAAATTGACATTAATACATCGTGTCTCACTCTATCGAACGATGAAGCATATATACACACGTCACAATTGACGTCTCGGCAGCGCTGGAACACGACCTGAGTTGCAATTCATGCCCAATGCATCCCGAAAATCAAACTGTGTACGGGTTATGTGTTCTGCACATTTTTTATATATTCTTTTATGTATTATTTTTAAGAAAGTTTTCAGAAAACAGCTCATGAGGCTGATAATTCTATAATCCCCGAATTTTTTCGCATTTGATTTCTTAAGCAAAGTTACAAACGTGGACTTTAACCAGCTTTGTGGGATTCTTCCTGAGGAATATATATTATTGAGTACTGCTGTCATCCATTTGATTTGCTTGTCGTCCATTAGTGTTAGAAATTCGGAGTAAAAACTGTCCGGTCTCGCTGCCTTACCATCTTTCGTTCCTTTTCATGTGTTATTGGAGGTCCTGTATTATTGTCAACGTTGAGGGGGATATTATTTCTGTTGTCATTAAAGATTTTCTCCACATGTATCCAGGTAGATTTTATTTGTTCTATGTCAAGTATTGACCTTGATTACCTGTCATGGATCCGGATGTTTTCGGTTTATACAGTCCTGCCCTTCCTTGCCTTTTTATGAAGATTAAATGAGTCATGCTGGTGTTCTACGGTTTCTATCTCTCTGCAGCGTTCTTTTAGCCTTTTATTTTTGCCCTCTCTTATTCATCATCATTAGCTCAACAGCCCGTTCTGGGCCTTGGCTATCGCATTTTTGAGCCTCCAGCTGGTCCTATCCGCAGCAGCATCCTTCCAGTTAAGTAGACCAATTAGTTGCGTCGTTCTCAGTATTTTCTTCGGCAATTTGTCTCCGTCCATTCTGATGACATCTCCTGCCCACCTTAGTCGACCAATCTTGATAGCCGAAACAAAACCTTTCCCTTCATAAAGATTGTCCAGCTCGAAGTTGTATTGGCGCCTCCACACACCATTTTCACAGATTCCGCCAAATATTCTCCTTAGTACTTTCCTTTCGAATATTTGAATTAATATTGTGTCGTTTTTGCTGAGTGCCCAGGTTTCAGAGGTATAGGTACGTACTGGTGCGACGAGTGTTCTGTACAGTCGGATTTTTGTACCGCGACTTATGTTTTGGCTTCTTAAGTGTTTTCGCAACCCGCAGTAACATTTATTTACCAGTAGAATGCGGTGCTTGATTTCTTCACTTTCAGAGTTGTCACATGTTACGGTGGATCCAAGGTACCGAAACTGGCGGGTAGCTTCAAAGTTGTAATCCGCTACTGTGAAGTTTTGTCCATCGTTACGTGTTCTTTCCTGTGTGGAGGATACCATTAGCTTAGTTTTGTCGTCGTTTATAGTGAGGCCAATTCCTCCGGCTGCTTCGGTAAAAGACATGGTTACTTCTTTTGAGGTGCGTGCTGAGCGGCATATTATATCAACAGCGTCAGCGTAAGCGAGTAGTTGCACTGATTTATAGAAGATTGTGCCCGATTTGTCGATGTTCGATTTTTGTACTACACTCTCAAGTGCGATGTTAAAGAGCAAGCATCCCGTCACCCTGCCTTAAACCATTGTATGTTTCAAATTCGGTGGATAGGTTATTTTGTATTCTAACCGTGTATACGATGCTTGACATTGTCATCCTTGTGAGGTCTATAAGCATTTTAGGAATAAGCAGGTCGTTCATAGCCTCGTAGAGTCTAATTCGTATAATGCTGTCGTACGCTGCTTTAAAGTCGATGCACATGTGATAGGTGTCAATATCGAATTCTATGGTTTTTTTCCAATATTTGTCGGATCACAAATATCTGATCAGTGGTCGACCTTCCTGCTCGAAATCGACCCTGGTACTCTCCAAGTCTGTTCTCAACATATGGCAGTAGGCGTTGGTAGATTATATTGGACAAGATTTTATACGCACTGTTAAGTATCGTAATTCCTCTCTAGTTTTTGCACTCTAGTTGGTCTCCTTTCTTGTGCAAGGGACATATGATATCCTTATTCCTTTCTCTTGGCATCAATTCGCCACCCCAGATTTTAGAAATTAGCACATGCATGTTTAGAAGGAAAGTTTCACCCGCGTGCTTATAGAGTTCAGCTGGCAGGTTGTCAGTTACAGGTGATTTGTTGTTCTTAAGCTTTCATGTGGCTGGTTGTCTTGGTACTGAAAATCAAGATCTTAATTTTGGTTTAAAAGCTCGCTGAAGTGTTCAGCCCATCTGTTTACAATGGTCTTGGACTCACTTAAAATCTGCCCATCTATGCCTTTGCACAGCTTCGTTCTGAGCTTAAACTGTCTTAGTTGTGTGTTGACTCTTTAATAGAATTGTCTGGAATGTCTTGGATCTTCCAGCTCCTCTAGTTTCCTTATTTCCTCTTCTTCAAAGGCTCTCTTTTTTGCTTTGTGTATTCGTTTTTCTTCCGATCTCAGCTGTTTTGTTTTTCTCTTATGTTATGTTCTCGCATTCTCGATCGAACCAGGTTACTTGTGCTGTTCTGCCTCTTGCTGTCCCTTAGCACCGACTCAGCCGAATATTAAAGCGGTGTTACATTTATTCCATATCTCGTCTACTGTCTCTTCTTGTTCCATAAGCTGTTGAGGGGGCTGTAATATCATATTTACTGAACTACAAAAAGTTTGGAATATTGCTTCCTCGTTAAGTTTGTCCACGTTGTATCTTCTCTATTTGACTCCCTTCTTCTTTTTGGCGTTGGCTGAGTCGATATTAGCGGCTCTATAACTTTTGACGTCCATTAGGTTAGACATATGTCTTGTCTCAATAAGGAGGTGATCTATTTGGTTCAGAGTTCGTCCATCCGGGGATTTCCATGTAGCTTTGTGAATATTTTTATGTTCAAACATAGTACTTCCAAGTAGCATGTTTTCTGATGCAGCTAAATTAATGAGTCTGCTGCCGTTTTGGTTGGCCAGATTATGTAGTCCTTGTATGCGAATTCCTTCCCAATTTTAGCATTAGCATCACGCATCATTATTTTGTTGTCATGTGATGGGCACTTTTCATATTCGTTTTGGAGCATGTCATAAAATTCATCTTTGTTGTCGTCGTGCGCCTCTTCTGTTGGTGCGTGGATTTTAATGAGGCTAATATAAAAAAAATTTCCTTTAACTCTCAGAATGGACAGCCTGGATGATGTTGGGTTAAAGCCAATGATATGTTGTCTAAGTTTCTTGATTACAATGAATGCAGTACCAAGGACACGCTCCGTCTCATGACAGCTATAATATATGTCACAATCTCTCTTATGTTGAATGTCATGCCCGGTCCACCTAACTTCCTGGATTTCGGTGATATCAGCTTTGTGTTCTTCCAGTATGTCCACAAGTTTTTAAGGGACCCTGCCTGGTACAGCGTACGTACATTCCACGAGAAAAGTTTTAAATCATTATTCCTTTTCGTTTGCCTATGTCGTCGTAATAAGTTCCGTCCGGTGATTCTCTGTTGCGATTTCGTAACGGTGATTTTTTTACAGGATTGGGTTCTTAGCCCAAAGCCCAACTCCCTTTTCGGAGGGCCATTTCTCCCGCTCTCGTCTGTCCCTGACCCAACTTTCCACCCGGGTTGGCTACCGGGTCTCCGGCCGGGTTGCGCAGGTTATTGCGCGTCATATGTTTGTCGATCTGTTTATATGTTGACATCCTTATCTTTGACCTTCCTTCTATTATCCATCATATACAATATGTCATCCACGGTTTTTTCTTTACTTTCTTTGGGCTCAGGAATTTATCTAATATTTCTTGGCTAGTTTCCTCCAGTTTATGAATATTCTCTTCTATGTTAGTATTTGTTTCCAGCTGAGTAATTTTGGTTTCCATGTATTGTTGTACTTTGCGTTTTGTGTTGTTGTCCTTTAATTGGCTCAGGTCATACCATGCCGTTTTCTTTTGTTTGAGTTTTTTAAGTTTAAGTTTGATGGTAGCGACTAGTGGATTGTGGTCCGACTTAATGTCTGCACTTGGGCATATTTTCGCCGATTTTACCGAATTTCTGAATCTTTTGTTGATTAGGATATAATCGATTTGATTACTGATCACGTGGCCAGGGGAGTCTTGCGGTGATCTCCAGGGATATAATCGCCGTGGCGATTTTTTAAACTACCGTTTAAAAATGTATTAGTAACTAATGGCAAAAGTACTTAGTCGGTCTCCTCGATCGTTGCGTTCTCCCAGTCCGAAAGGTCCTATCACTTCCCCGCATCTTCCTTGGCCAATTTTGGCATTTAAATCTCCAATAATTAGATTTATGTCGTTTTTGGGCCGAGTATTAGTACGGTCACTGTAGAATGCTTCAATGGTTTCTACATATACCTAGAGCCATTGTAGCTTTTAGCGCCACTTTTTGGTCAAAGATGACTCCCAGGTATTTGGCCTCTTTGGAAAAGGGTATAGCTTCTCCAGCTAGACTCATTTGCTTTAGCCCTGTTAAATCTCTCTTTTTGTTTTATGTGGATTAACTGACATTTGTTCTCTGCACCAGGAGTCTACGATGTTAAGGGCTCTTTGGCTTCTTTCCGATATGGTGTCCGTGAACATTCCTCGCACCACAATCGTCAAGTCATCTGCGTAGCCCAGGCAGTGAAAGCCTTCCGTCCGAAGTTTTTGGATTAGACCTTCCACTAGAATGGTCCACAGTAGTGGGGATAATACTTCTCCTTGCGGACATTCTCTCCCGACTGCTGTTTTAAGTGTTGCCTCGCCATAGGTGGATACGATAGTCCTATTTTTAAGGCTGGCCTCGATACATTGACGGATGGTTCCTGGGACTTGTCTTCCTTCAAGGGCTCTTCCGATCGAATCTGGTGACGCGTGGTTGAAGGCGCCTTCTATAGTGAGAAAAGTTGCTAGTGCTGTTTCTTTATCCTCTATGGATTTCGATAGTAGTATACTCAAATCGTCTAAGTCCGTAGATTTTCCTGCTTGGTATACATATTGACAGTTGCTTAGCGGGTTGGCCTTTAGAGCACTATCTCTTACGTACCTATCGATTAACCTTTCAAGAGTTTTCAGCATAAACGTCGATAGGCTGATGGGTCTGAATGACTTTGGTGTCTGGTTCGGTATCCTGCCTACCTTCGGCAGGTATATAACCTTCACCTGTTTCCATTTTGTAGGTATGAATCCCCAAGCTATACAGCCTCTAAAGATCTCACAGAGAGATGGGACCAAACTATCCTGTCCTACTGTCCTCTCTGTAGGAGTACTGGGTATATCTCATCTAACCCCGGCGATTTGTACGGTTGAAATTGGCTTACTGCCCATCTGAACTTAGACGGCGTCATGATGTGCGCAGCTAGCCTCCAATCTTGCTCTGTGGGCCTTCTTTTAGGAGGCTCTTCGAGCACTGTGGTTTCCTTCATCTGAATTGACGATGGAAAGTGGGCTTTAATGAGAAACTTCAAATTTTCCTTTTGGTAGCATCTTGTGTATCTTCGCACAGGTGGGGGTTTCGTTCACCTATTGTTTTAATAGAACATTTCCAGTACAAATCATCCAAAACCCTGGATAACCAAGGGCTTAAAAATATCATCTGCTACTCTTAAATCATTCCACCGGCCTCGTTTTTTGTTTCTGTAATTTCTTTTATTGTCATTTTACTGTTGCTTTTGGCCTAACGGCCAATTTTAAACAATAAATCATATTTTGAATTTAAATTAATTATAAAAATCAAGATTATGGAAAAAAAAACTGTTTTTACCATGTGACTAAGAAATACCTAAAATAAAAAGACTAGAGCACGCCAGATAAGAGAGAACATACCTAGCCTTTACCCTTTGGTTTTATAACGTTTCAGCTACTAAACCCAAAAGTTATAATCAAGCTTCATCTACAACCGAAACGTCGTTTAAAAAATGTGTATCTACAACCAAATTTTGATGGGAACCGTATTTTTCATATGTGAAATATAACAAATCAAATACCTGGTCCTCCAGCTCCATACGGCGATATTTGATTCAAGCGTGAAGGGTCGATTCCGGATGCCTTCAGATAATCACACACAGCCATCTAAAAACACGGATAGTTTTGATTGCATAATGTGCTGTAACTAGTTGAAGAATGCTATTTATTATACTTCTTGTAAATAAAGGACACATGAGTATTTAATTACAATAAAACGGCCAAAGAGCTGTTTTAAGTAAAAAAATCTGTGAATTTACCTGATCTACCAACAAATGAGGTAGTTTGTTGGAAGGCTCACAGTCGGCTGGATAGTGGGACAACATATCTGGTAAATAATGGGGTGCCTCCTCCCTCCTTGCTTCCACCAGTCTGCTGGCGTACTCAGATAAGGGTTGGATGTTCACGACGTCGGGTATCAGAACCAACAAACTAATGACTAGAGCGTGTAGGTTGAATTTTTGTGCATTAGAGAGAGTGGTCGAGCTGAGAGCCAAGCTCTGGATACTGGAAATTGAATGAAAATTCTAGTTTTCCCTTCTCAGTCTCAGTTTAATTGTGTCATGGCATTTAGTCGAAGTCTAAATTGTTTTTTTTTTAATATTGACCCTAAAAGCTGAAAAATATATTAAAAATATTTTTGGCAAACTTCTTACCCAAGTAACAACTGCAACAGGTCGATAACAGTTTCAGTACTGGCCAACTCCACACATAGCAGAGCTAGGGTAGTATACACTGCTTCTATATTGTCAGGAGTGTTTGAATCAATTTGAAGACTAGTGTATAAAGCATCATATATGATTGGTCCATGCTTGTTAATGAAGATTAGGTCAGGCCGCGAAGACTTTTCAACATTCAAATCCAAATCGAGAATGTTCAAACTAAACAAAAGGATATTGCATTACATACTTCCTATTATAGATAATTACTACGAAAAGTAGTATAAGAATAATATTTAGACCAATAAAATTGACAGGTTGGTTTGTTTCAATCTATATAAGAATTTTAAGACCATTAATCACTCTCTGGATTTTTCCTACTTTTGTCATCGTTCCTTTGGGCATTGAAAAGTTGAATTTGTTTTTAACAGTATCTAGTAGTAATACTCACATTGGTCTATTTAATTTCTCCAAATTCCCATGCCTATCGATGAGCGTATGCAATATCTTTTGAACCAACAGTCTCATCTCAGGATCAGGCGCCAATGACATTCGTAGGAGCGGCTCTAGGAAGGAGACTGGGAACGTCGTATTTAAATGGATAGTTTGGTACTTTGTACCAACCTGGAATAAACGTAAATCAATTTGCATTATTGAAGCATAGTTACAGTAGACATCTTTAACGAGACTTTTCAGATTTTCTTTAACCCCAAAATGATTTAAATACTCATTACATTGTGACCAAGTTATTTAAAAAGACATTTCTTTGCATATATTGATCACTCAACCGAACATATTTCAAACTTACCTTCAATAAACTCTTAAGCAAAATACTCTGCAGCATATTATCTGCTGGTGTCTGATTGTCAACAAGTGGGAAGGGAATCTTGCTCATAATAAACATCATGATTTCAATCTTCTGATAGTCCGGTAGGTGATTTGCAAATTCACCTAAAGCATTTATCAGTGCTTCCTGATACTGTTTTTCTTCTGCTTGACTTGTACCATTTTTCACCGAGTCCCTAAGGTGATTCAACAGGGAATTGATTATTTCTAACACTGACGGTCCTAAAATGCAAAGAAAGAAACTCAAGTAGGTATCAATAAAAGTTGATTAAAAATGTGCTATACCTACCAACACTTTCATCAGCTGCAATCGCAATGATCTTGGACAATACCTCTGCGATACTAGTCCTAATAGTTGGACTCGACTTTGCGTTTTCATCTAGATGTGCCATTAAAGTCTCAACCACAGTATAAGAGTATTGAGCCTAAGAAAAGTTTAAAATAACTTCACAAAAATAAAAATGTTAAATGATAGCTCACGTACCTGAATCGAAAACATGATGATCCTAAAAGTGTGGATAGCAAATTCATTCGGAACCCATAGCTTATGAAGGTCGAAATGTCTGAAAAGGATCAAATATTAACGTACTAATAGTATCAATGTTAAGGCAAATGGTTTAGAATAATAAAACAGACAGAAATTTTAATTGCAAAATATTTTTGGAGCCGCAAAACCTATACTCCTACACAACATATAGGTAAGTCAAATACTTGGTTGTATAAAAAGTATCATAAGCCTAAATTCTACTTTGAGTACTATGAACCTAAACTACCAAAAAGACATTATAATATTAATTATTGTAATTATAATATTCAAACTACAAATGAATGTGCTTTACCCATAATTATATCAAACAACTTGGTGATCATTATTGTTGTTTACTAATGATAGATATAAAAATCACAAATGCTGTTTTATTTTATATATTCCTAGCCCCAAGATTACCTTAATACTGGCTTTAATACAGCTCTGATATGTCCAAACGATGCTCTACACACCAACTCTCGCATACAAGTTTCGGCAAGCATTGGTGGATCTACAGCATCTTCTGGCACACTATCTCCATTTGGTGGCTCTTTATGGAAGCTAGAATCCTGCAAAAATATAATTTTAAAAACTACCGTAATCGAATAATTAATGCAACTATTTAAGTAAATATGTCCTTACAAAATAGCAATCCAACTGAAACTGAAGAACTAAAAATCAAATGGAAAAAATATATATTTTAAGCTTGAAACAATTTAGGTAATATAATACCTGCATATTAAACAACAAACTTGGAACAATCTTATCCATATGCACTGGTTCCCATATATTCTCTACCAAATCGTCCGAGACTGTCTTTCTTACAACAGCTTGTAATCCCTTTATTCCAGCAGTCCTGATTTTATCCCGAATTTCTTTGCTATCTCCACTGTGACACATTGCAGAAAATTTGCTTACAAAAAAGTCATAACGTCTGTGATAAGAAGGAGTATCTTCTTCTATGTTGGCAAATTTAACAAACTGAAAAATCATAATAGATTTAACAGTGATTAAGCATTATTATTTAATAGGCTTCTTGAAATCATAATAAAGAATTTTCACAGCCCATAAATATACTTAATTGCGTACGTACAGATCGGGTTGCCAGAATTTGCAAATCCGGTTCTGTAGATTCCAACAGCTTTTGCACCATTTTTAAAAAACTTTCAACAAAAAGATTCAATGTTGGAGCATGACATGCCAATAGCAGTTGGTCCATGGCTTCCATTGCAATGATAACAAATCTGAAATATTGTTGATTTTAATTTATTTATACTGCTGAACACAAGAGAAATACTATATAGTATTATTAGATCTAATTATGAAATTATTTGGCATACATATTACCTGGATAATGCCAATATCATTATAAGCATTATGTGTAGATCATGGTGTTTTACCATGTGATCCAATACAATCGGATCATAAGGCTGTTTTTTGTAAAATGGAATGTGATAAGTCAAAAACCAAAAGTGTTGCGAGATTTTAGGCTGGTCAAGTCTCAGGAATTTAGGAGTTATTTGGAACAAATTGACTGGCATGACTTGTGTTATTTATTTATCTACGGAATCCATTTACATAAGTATTACATAGCTATAACAAATATTTGTATATATATAAAAGCACTAAATAGTTACATACAAGACAAGATCATACAAAAGGAAAATACATATCACAGAGTGGACATAATAGAAATATAGATATAAATTAAGGATTGTTAGACTAGAGACTTTATTTTAAAATATTTCTCAACTGTCTTTTAAAAGATGTTATTTTAGAGTCGACAAAGTTTATCTGTCCCGACAGGTCATTATCAATGCGAACCAGTCGTGTAATTGGCTCATTAATACCATAATTGGTATGGTGGAATGGAACTGAGAAGATTTCTGATTGTGTATTAATTCTGGAAAGCACTCTAAGCTTAGGACTCAGGACAATCTATAGCAGCATTAATTACCTTGTGCAGAAAACATGAGTCGAGCAATGTTCTTCTTGATTCCAACGTGGGTAAATCCAAGTTATCCCTCACCCACTGATAGTTGCAGTCCTGTCTTCTATGTCCACATTTAAAGACAGCCACTCTTAAAAATTTATTCTGAACCTCTTCAATCTGCTCAATGTAACAATTATATGAAGGGGACCACACAACTGAGCCATACTCCAAAATAGGTCTAACAAGAGAGCAATAAAGTAGTCTAAATTTAGACAAAGACAAGTCGGCAGTGGAACGTTGTATAAAACCCAGAACCTTCATTGCCCTTCCCGTAACCTGACTGATGTGGCTCCTGAATGACAACTTGGAATCAATAAATACTCCCAATTCCGAAACTTCTGTTTCGGCACCGATTGCTACGTTGTTTATTTTATAAAGAAAAGTGAGAGGGTTTCTTTGTTTAGAAAAGGTAATCTTATGGCACTTATTAATATTAAGTGACATTTTATTTAGGTTACACCAATCAAAAAACAAATTAAGGTCATCTTGCAAGAGTAAAGCATCATACAGGGATGCTTCACGTCATCAGCAAACACTTACACACGACAGATTTTCAGTTTCCAAACCAAATCAATTCAAAAAAGGGAAAACAAAACCGGGCCCGAGTGGGAGCCCTGAGGTACCCCTGACGGTACTAATATTTCAACGGAGCATGTGCCCCCAAGATTAACCATCTGTGTTCTACCTCTGATGTACCTTGAGATCCACTGAAGAAGCGCTCCCACAATACCCGAGGCTTTAAGCTTCTGTAAGAGTACTCCAAGGTAAACCCGATCAAAAGCTTTGGAGAAATCTGTATAGATCGAGTCAACCTGGAGGCCCCGTCCTAGCAGCTGTAGAAATAGTTAATATACAGCATCAAATTGGCATCAGTAGATCTACACTTTATAAATCCAAATTGTTCAGGATTAAATACAGATTTAAAACTCCAGGCAATCCTCCAACTGACCAGACAGTCAAGTAACATTGGCAACTCAGATTCACATACAGCCCGATAATTGGAAATTTCACCTCTACTGCCAGATTTAAAAATGGGTTTTAGAAAGCTTTTTTTCCAGAGAGAGGGGAAGCAACCTGTGCCCAAGGACTTATTAAATATTAACCGTATAGGTTTGGTAAGAACGCAAACACATTTCTTTAGGAAAAATGCCGGAATACCACCTGGTCCCGAGCACAGCCTAATCTTAGAAGAAGTAATAGCCTCATATACATCCTCTGTTGACAGAGCTGAGCTATCAAACTCAAAAGAAGGTAAGTCATTGATCTGCTCTTCTGAGTAGACTGATAAAAAGTATTCTGCAAACATATCCGCAGTGTCTGAGATATTCATGCTAATCCTATCATTGTAGGTCATTCTAGAGGGAAGACTAAAACCAGTTCTTTTATTCCGAATATATGACCAGAAGTACCTTGGATTGTCAGAGATATTTTTTTCTACCTTATCAATGTATCGTTGATAACAAGCATCCCTCAATTGATCACATTGCTTTCTCAAAAATACAAAATGATCATAATCCCCCTGTTGACCACTCATTTTGAACTGCTTATGAATTTGTTTTTCCTTGTGATCAAACTGCAAAGTTCGGAAGAGAACCAAGGCGGAAAAGAACAATTTCTATGTTTCTTTAGAGGAATAAACTTTCTATGAAGGAGTAGACCACATCATAGAAGATTGCAACTATACCGTCAATTGCTGTTTCTTATTTCTTATTACATTACATTGGACCTAAAAATTGAGGTATATTTTACCAGTGAAATAAATAAATGCAAAGGCTAATTTTCGAAAAAAATATCAAATTGGAGAATTATTAACCTGTTGAAATTCCACAGAGCATCAAAGAACCAAATATTATTAATAATCATTTCATAGACAATGTGCTCCAAGTACGGGTTTACCCAATGGTTGTAAATGACTTTCTCAGTTCATCAATTGACTGTGAACTCTTTACATTTAGGCTTGTAACTGAGTGTGAAGTGCTAAGAGTTTTAAATGGTATCAAAACCAATGCAGTTGGTATCGACGAAATATCTACAAGCATGTTAAAAGCTTGCATTCCATACTGCCTAAAACCACTAGTAAACATTATGAACTCGTCGCTTACGGCTAGTATTGTGCCTGATATTTGGAAGAGGGCACTCATAATGCATGTCCCTAGAGTGAAGAATCCGGCCACTGTCAGCGAGCTGAGACTAATTAGTATTTTGCCAGCAGCATCTAAATTGTTGGAAAAAATTGTAAAAGCTCAGTACTAGATTATCTCTTGCCCAAATCAATTATATCAAAAGATCAGTCAGCTATGCAACTGCACTGTTAAAGATTACAACTGGTATTGCAGTGTCTTTTGATAGGGGTAACTGTTGGGCAATGGTACTAGTAGACATGACTAAAGCTTTCGATACCCAAAATACCGATCTATTGTTGGCAAAATTAACTTATTAAAACGTAACAGCAAACGGTTGGTTTGGCAGTTATCTTCGGCGGTTAGACTTACTGATGATAATGGAGTTGTGGGGATGTCTGACTGGAGACCTGTGTGCAGGAGTGTGCCTCGGGGCTCTGTCCTTGGGTCGCTTCTGTTCACGGTTTTCACGTCGGATTTAGTTCGTCACATAGAACATTGCGGGTACCATATGTATGCGAATGATTTGCAGATTTATTTGCCAACACCTGCAGGTGACCTGCCTATCGCATTGAAGTTTATTAATAGTGGCCTGAAGTGTATCTCTGGGCAAATAAGAGCTCGCTTTTTATTAATTCTGATAAAACGCAGGCAATTCTTTTATCAAGAAATGAAATAAGTATTAATACTCTGACATCTTTAAAATTAAAAATAAATAACACTGACCTAGAATGGGCAGGAGAGGTGAAAAACCTTGGCTTGTGTATGGACGCCAGGCTACACTTTGATACCCATATTAATAATATATATCAGAAATCCTATTATAGACTAAACCTATTGTATGAATAAAAGAATATTTTGCCACAAAGTACAAAAAAATTCTTACTGAAAGTCTGGTACTCAGTATAGCTTCCTATCTTAATATTGTATATGGCCCATTTCTAACAGAGTTTAACGGGTACAAAATTTAAAAATTACAAAATTCTTGTGTGCGTTTTACCAAAGATCTATCACATAGGGTCCATGTTAGTCAGTATGTGAAGGAAGTTTATAGTTTGAATATGGCTCAGAGGTGATGTGTGTGGGCATGGGCTGTTTGGTGCATAAATTGATAAATATCAGTGAACCAACTTATTTGTCGGAAATTTTGGTCCAAAGGGGAAGCTCATTCAGTGAATATACATACTAACCCAAAAACACTCTATCTATTCCCCAGCACCACATTGGATTTTTCAAGGTGTCTTTTCTCTATACCGCGGCTCATGTTTAAAATAGCTTGCTTGATAGCATTAAAGTACCAAGTCCATCTGTGTTTAAGCATAAAGTAAAGAGGTTTGTATCGGAGAGGCTCGTCTCATTGTGATGTTTTTTTTTTAATTCTTGTAATGTGTAATTTTTCCTGATCTAATTTAATTTAGTTTCTTGTTTATAAGCGGTGGTTATGAAAATATGCCTGATGGCACTTTCCACCTTTGTATGTAGCAAATTTTACGTGTTGATGCATACAATAAATATTATTTTATTTTTTATGATATGTATACATAGACCCTGAGCATAGATCCAGAAAACCTGAAAATAAACTGTGAAATTGAATAGTATGCTTTAACACCCTAAGCTTTGGCTATAACAATTTGATACATTTTGTGCATTTTTATTTTGGGAAGCAACATACCCGTCTCCTTTTACAAACAATAATTTTTGAAGATGTTATGAACTATCTTGGCTAAAAACGGTGGTAAGCATTAAAAACGGGCTCCTGAATGAATCGCTTAATTTTCCGGTTAATAGCTTGGAATTAAATTTGAAATCGATACCAATCTGTGCGCATAAATTCAAAGTATCTCTGTGTGTTTTTGCATTCTGAAAAAGTTTTAAGCCTGGCCACATATTAAGGAAAATCTATTTTCTCTCACAGATGTGGAATGTGACTTTGGCGATAAAAAGTGCTAGGAATTCCCACACGCATTGTTGTTTATAAACACTGGGCTATGTTATTGTTATTGTCATGGTATCTGAAAGGTACATAAAATCCAGATCCGGACTGACTGTTTTATTCTATTTTATTTTATTTTGTTTATAAATTTTACATAATGAATGGCCAATTTAAATGTTGCCTTAAACCCTTCAATAACTTGGTTTGTGTGAAATGTCTCAACGTTTTTCACCACAGCTGTTTGTTAAGAAATAAGAGCCACATCCTTTTAACTGGACATAAAGTCTATTGCTCCTCAGAGTGTGAGGCGGAAGATTCCGAAAATGAGAATAGAGTGAGTACC
Source organism: Pissodes strobi (assembly GCA_016904865.1). Taxonomy (NCBI): domain Eukaryota; kingdom Metazoa; phylum Arthropoda; class Insecta; order Coleoptera; family Curculionidae; genus Pissodes; species Pissodes strobi. Next base: position 13,287 of record MU189488.1, on the reverse strand, counting down.
TATAAGAAACAATTAGACAAGTTAAAGGTCGATCTAATCCAGAAGGACTCATATATTCGAAAACAAAGAAAACTATCATTGGATCTAGAGAACAGCGCATGTGAAATTGAAGGTGATTACATGAAACAGATACAGGATTATCAGCAAAATATATCTCAGCTAAAGCAAAATTTATCTAGACTGAGAGAGGAGAACAGGACACTGGAAGAAACCCTGGATAAATGCACCAGAGACCTGGAGGAGGCAAGCAACAGATTAAAGGATCTGACTGAAAGGAAGGATTGCATGTTAACGACAATTCAAACACTGAATGAAGAAAATAAAGTACTCTCGTCCGACATCCTGGATCTGAAAACTATTCTTAAAAACTCCCATACCTCAAAACAGATGACTGATAACTGCACTCAAACTGAAAACGTCAATTGTGCACTAATGACTAATACATTTACGGCTGAGGACAAAAATTTAAGTCATAATCCTCAACAACAAAGGTTTCCATTGTTGAAGACGACCGCAAGGGATAAACGTATTCCAAACAATGTGTTGGTTTTGACTGATGGATATGGAAAATTTTTATATGATTCGTTAAAAAAACAAATGACAGACTCTGCTTCTCTATGTGTTGTGTGTAGGCCTGGAGCTTCTTTTAGGGAAATTTCATCAAGTTCAGACTGTTACATAAGTGACCTCTCGGAAAATGACTTCGTCATAGTGATTGTTAATCCTTACAATCTTCCAGTTTCCTTGCATGATGTTACATACCTTGCTAATAAATGTTTTTATGTTAATTTAATTATATGCACTTCTCCTACTGAATATAAAATTTCAAACTCTGATAAGGCCAAAGGTCTAGTGAGAAGGAATAGTGATATAATTCGTTATGTTGCCAATTTGAAAAGATTAAACACTAATATTGACATTGTTGATTTAAGCAAGTATTTTAAATTCAGCGATTTTGTAAATTGTACTTATTACTTAAAAAATAGAGGTTTATCTAAATTAGCAAAAATCTTGAAAAATGCAATAATTGGTTTTGAATCTAACGTTAAGTATAACTGTAGTTTAATACATGTCACACGGAACTCAAGTTCTGAATTATCAGAAAGCTCGCTATTAGAGACTAATTTATGCAACAAGCAATCGGTAAGTGATTCTTTTTTAGTGATGAGCCCTCTTCTTCTTCAAAACAATACAGAGTTAAGTTAAAAAATCAAAATTTGTTCTTCATACTATTACTTAACATTCAGTCAATCAGAAATAAAACAGACGAGTTATCAATATTCCTTGAAGACCAGAATGGTCCAGAAGTCTTACTAATTACTGAGCATTGGTTGAAACCTAGTGAACTATGTTGTGTTCCTGGTTACGTCGCGGTTTCTGTTTTTACGCGTGAAAATTCAATTCACGGCGGTACTGCAATCCTAGTCAAACAAGATATCTGTGATAATTATACTGTTGGTCCAGTATAGAAATACAATGCGCTATTGGTCGAGAAAGAATTTGAGTTCTCCATAGTTTATATAAAAAATTTTAATATGTATGTGCTGTGTATGTATAGACCTCCGGGCTGTGATCTGACTATCTTTTTTCAGAGACTTGACAGTCTCTTGTGCGGTTTTCCGCTACATTCTAGACTGGCTTTGGGGGGTGACCTAAATATTAATTATGGTGTTAAATCGTCTTTACACACCCAAACATTAGACAATATATTTGGATCCTTCAATTTACAAATGCATGTAACCAGTCCGACGCGCGTCACTCAGAATTGCTCGTCAATTTTGGATTATTTCTGTACAAATTTTGATCTAGAGGATGTGAGGGTTTTGTCAGCAGCGCTATCTGATCATGAGGCTGTTTTAGTTGGGTTCCCGCTTGGGGTTGATCGGAGAGAAGGGAAACGGAGAATGGGTAGAATATTTAGCACTCAGAATTTTAAAACCTTTAGCGTACAATGCGCAGGCGTACAGTGGGACCATATTACATATTCTCCCGATCCACTAAGTGCATTTCACCACGAGCTGACTAACCTTTTTAATAAAGTCTTCCCGATTAAAAAATTAAAACGTAAAAAAGGTAAACCGTGGATAACATCTGGTATAAGAGTCTCTTCTAAAAATTTGCGCTGTCTCCACTATATTCGCAAATTTAATATTGACAACAACTTTTTCGTATCGTATTTTAATTCATATAAACGGATTTACAGGAAGGCCATTAGGAATGCCAAGGATTTATATTATAAACATCGTTTTTCAAAAGCTGGGAACAAGACAAGAGAGAACTGGTCTATCATAAATGACTTAAGAGGCAGACGCGCCTCGTGCTCTGGTACTGTCGACGTGAGGCCGGATGCTCTGAATGCTTTTTATTGTTCTGTGGCGGAAAGAACGACTTCTAACATGGAGACTGGTGGGGACCCTTTGAATTATCTTAGCGAGGTGAACGTTCCTTGCAGTTTTTACTTTCGCCCCGTCGATGTGGCTGAATTGAGGGATGTGTTTTCGCAGATCAAGAATAGGAATTCTTCTGGGTACGATGGAATGTCCATTGGGGTGTTTCAGAATCTTTCAGAAACAGCCTTGCTTTCACTCGCGAGTGCGATTAACGTTTCTTTTCAGACCGGCGAATTTCCTTCCTGCTTGAAACGGGCGATTGTGATCCCTTTGCATAAGGGGGGTGACTGTGAGGATCCATCTAATTTCCGTCCTATATCACTGCTTGTCACCCTTTCGAAGGTGGTTGAGAAGCTGGTAAAATCGCGGCTGGTTAATTTTCTATCGGCATTCAACGTTATAACCAGCTCGCAGTTTGGTTTCCGAGCTTCTAAGAGCACGAGTGATGCGGTCTTTTCGCTTTTGGAGACCCTATACACAAGTTTGAATGGTGGTGATGTGGCTGCGGCAGTGTTTTGCGATTTTTCAAAGGCTTTCGATTGCGTGGATCGAGAAGTGCTACTGCGGAAACTTCACCACTATGGTGTACGGGGAACGGCTAATCGATGGTTCGGAACTTACCTTTCGGGGAGGGTTCAGGTGGTGAGAGTTGGCGACGATGAGTCTGCACCCCTGGTGTGTCATTCTGGTGTGCCTCAGGGATCCGTACTGGGACCTGTTCTTTTTTTAATGTATATAAATGACCTTGCGATGATCGATATTCGGGGGAAGATCACCCTCTTCGCCGACGACACCACTCTCTTATGGCATGCAAAAACGGGTGACAATCTTAAGGAAATTATAACCTCGGATCTATCAAAAATTAAGGCATGGTGTGATGCTAATTTCCTTAGCTTAAACGTCACTAAAACCAATGTACTTACTTTTGGCTTTAATTTTAATGATTTACGTATAAGTGATCAACATGTCGAAAATAGATCAGTCACTAAGTTTCTGGGCCTTTTGATAGACAATAAGCTTAAATTTGATGAACACATTTCATTACTGCGTTCTAGGCTAGCCTCTGCTTGCTTTGCCATTAGAGTGGTTTCGGGCGAATTGGGGACCGCGACGGCTAGGATGGTGTATTTTTCACTATTTGAGTCGCACCTTCGATATGGTATAGCATTCTGGGGCTTTTGCAGCCAACAGTCGTTCAATTCGATTTTTGTTTTGCAGAAGAAAGCCATACGATTTATGTGTCAGGTAGGAATTAGGGAACATTGTAGACCACTGTTTGTTAAGCATGGAATATTATCATTAGTATCTTTATTTATCCTTGAAACAGTCTGTCTGATTCACAAAAAATCTTGTGCTGATATCCCTGATCGATCACATAATACAAGATTGGCCTTAAACCAAAATGAGCGCCTTCCTATTCCCAGACTAACAGTTACAAAGAAATCAATTATGTACGAGGGCCTCAAGATCTATAACCGTTTGGGTACTGAGGACAGACGGTTGCCATACTCGCGGTTTCGGAGGAAGATCAAGAGTGTTTTGGCGGCAAAGTCTTATTACAGCCTGGAGGAGTATTATAATGATAGTTGGTAGTTTTGTCAGGTATTTTTATTTTCATTTGTATTTTTATTTGTATTTTTATTGTATTTTTATTTGCATTTGTATCTTTTTTTCTATATTTATTCTCACTTTAATTTTAAAATTTATTTTTACTTTGTATTGTATTATATTACTTGATCTTATTTTATATGCATAAGGGACTGCTTTGTAAACAAGAGATTTGTTCTTCTTACAATAAAGCACATTTTGACTTTGACTTTGACTTAATGGTTAGTGTGAAAAGTAAAGCACTTACCCATATTTCCTTCTATAAATGTCCCTTGCCGCTCTTTGGTATAAATATTCGCCAATCCTATCCAGTTTTTCTGGCGAGCTAAGTGAATAAAATGTGAGTTTTTCCATATTGCTTTTAACAAGTCCATCTTGAGGATACACTGGAAATATATTATCAACCAGACGTTTATATCTAGGCTTAAATGCACTGCAGCACCCGCAGCAACCTAAAAGACAGTTAAATACAAAGTTTAAGGTCATGTTAACATGTTTACATGATTAATTAATAGCTATCCAAAAAGGTATGTGATTGAAAATTTTATTATACAACATCGCTAGTTTAATTGAAGATAAATCAGTTATCTCTAAGTGGTTCTACATTACCATTACACATTTTGAGTTGGATTTACTAATCTTTTAATCTCAAAACTTGCAAAAATCGTAAAAATATAAATATTGGCTGACTACATTTATTAGCCAAGACAAGACACGATTGATCATTGAAGTTTGAAGTTTAGAGGCAGCTGATTTTGACGCAAACAATTAAAAATTAAAAACTATTTTTTGAGGTTATGTTATAGAACTACTAAACTCTTCTTAATAAAATTTAGTAGGCATTTTAGTAACTAAAACTAACCCAAGACATGCCCAAAATGAAGAAAAAATACGTTTTACACATATCCTTAAAATGTTTTTTTTTTTAAACCGACAGGAATTGAACCCCGGGCCGCGTATCACAGGTCTAGCATCTAACCACCAGAACACACCAAGATAATTAATTGCATAGATAAAAGAATATATATTTAAAAGAAAAAATAATTGCACCGCAACGACATCGGTAAACTGAAGGCTAGATGGAGTCTTGCTAGGTTAAATGTTGTATGGCAGGAAATGAAAAGACAAGACAACCCTGCTAGATGACCGATCGCCTTACGCCAACGATATGGCAATGCTGACTGAATAAGCAACTACTCAAAACAGTTTTAATCTTTATTTTTAATACTGATGGATATTTTATGACAAAAAAAATTGTGTGTGCTTAAGACCGCACGATAGAAGTGAAAACTTCAACTAGCGAAGTCATCGTTTGTCGGAATTTCGACCCGAGCCTTCGTTGCAGAGATACGGGTCTTAAATTAGAACCCCGGTCCCCCCCGTATGGTGTAAGATGGCCTCCCATGGGGCGCACCTACCATAAAAATTTCGAGCCCGTACCTCTTCCGGTTCTCCCGAAATTAATTATTAAAGTTTTTCCTTCTCCCTCCCCTGGCCAAAGGGAGAGGGGGTACCGTTTTCGTCCAGGATCTTCTTTTTATCCCGGCTACATCCCCTGAAAATTTCAATCCTCTACTTATACGGGAACATGCCAGTCAGTAATAATTATAACAAGCGCATTCACCATTTTGTCCAGTAGAACGAGCGTTACGTGACGGGGTTTCGTGACGGCTCAGTCGCATTCAACCCCCACCAAAAAGTGCTGAGCGCGCCTGAAGAAGTTTTCACTTCAAAAATATTGAAAGTACTGGTCTAGGTATATCAATAACGGTTTAGCTTTCAACCGTTTAAATCACAATGTTATAGTTTCTAGGTCTGCATTTCGCTCTCGGCGCACCGCAAAGCCTCTAAAATCTAGTATGACGTGCACATCCCATGGCCAGCGCATGCTACGTGCCACGCAATAGCGTTGCCATATTTAAGCGTTTCTTTTCACATTGCAATTAATGAAAGGAAAGTTGCATATATAAACGAGAACATCGAGATAAAAGAGATTCTATCGATCTACATCCTCTTCCACTTTGCTTTGCATGAATTTCATCTTCATCTCAGACCAATACTCTGCACAACAAATATTATGAAACAATTCACGCTCTGCATCGCCTGCAAACGCAAATAAGCCATAAAACGCCACCGATTAAAGTCCGGGATTTTACAAGTCTAGGTGCACCGATAACGAAAATTTGCGCATGTGTATCATAATATCAAATATATTATTAATATGATTCCTATGAGATGTTGACTATTAGGTTTGTTCTAGCAGCGATTTCAAACAGTTCCAAACCGTACGGAGTTTGCGCATAGCCATATAAGCGACGCTTATATCGTTATGCGCAAACTCCGGACGGTTTGAAACCGTTTGAAATCGCTGCTAGAACAGACCTTATATTTCATTTCACGCATAGTTCTCCCCTCCCGTCGATTGCTACAGGGGCGCAACCAACAAAAACTACGAGAGGCTAAATAACAAGTTGCGATCCGTCAGCCGGGGCATTATTAAGGCTTTGCATGGCCCTCCGCTCCCTTCACTCGCTACGGGGGTTCAAACAACAAGAACTAACCAAGTGCTAACCAAAATTAACCCAAGACTAAACCAAAATGACTAACCCAAAATTCTCAAAATTATGGATTGCAACTGGGTATTTAGCCGCTCCGACCAATTAAATCATAAAACGTAACTTGTATTTTAGCCGCTCATCAAAAACTAACCAAAACTAACCCAAGGCATGCCCAAAGTGAAGAAAAAAAACTTTTTGCAAACATAACTTTAAAAAATAAGTTTCGTCGCTGACGGGAATCGAACCGCCCAGAGTTCTGTCTGCCGCCATATCACAAACACACTATCTAACCACTGGACCAAGCAATTCGCCGAAAATTAAACAGCTTTTGTTGCCAAACGTGTGTCAAATTGTCAAAACCTGAGCATGAGCGAATTTTTGCAATCGGTGGACCTGAAGTAAAATAATACATTGGGCTGATTAGGTGCCGCGCTAGGTCTAGCCTCAAGTGAGAATTTCTCATGGCGTATTAAATATAATGAGTGTCTCGCGACAGTAATGGTTTTCGCTGCCATCAAGGTCGAATGTTACAAATGCATACTAACGCTATCTAGTGTAGGTGGCGTTGACTCGAGCGATTGCATTCGATGTCTTCGCGTGCAATCAATTTGCAGCAAGAGCCGTCGTGGTCTAGAGATTTAGATGGTTAGGTCTCAATTCGACGACTATAGGCAGCGGCCCGGGTTCAAACCCCGTTGTTTTTTTTATTTTTTTTATAGTTAAGTTTCCAAACAGTTTTTTTCTTGATTTTGGGAATGTCTTGGGTTAGCACCTGGTTAGTTTCCTCTTCTTGAGCCCCCGTAGCGAGCGGAGGGCCATGCGAAAAGTGAAATATTACTTATTGTTATATATACAGCGCTTGCATGTGTTTCCGCGAATACATTCACAAAGAATCTCCCTTCTTTGAATGAATTTGACGTCTGTATCCGCATTTGTAGCATTCGACCTTGACGGCAGCCAAAATCATTACTGTCGCGAGACACTCGTTAAATAATATATGGAATTTCTGTAATTTGTTAAATTGAGCAATAATCAATCAATAGTGTCATTAGCGCCAACTGTCAAAATATGTTTTAGGTTTGTTCGATATTATGGTTTGATTATATACCTAAAAACATGCATATACCATCGTCTTTTATAAAGAATGCATATACTTACATCCTGGATCTGTACAGTTCTGATAAAAATTACCGAACATTTCCGTCACTTCCCCGGGATCAAAACAACACTTTGTCAAAGCCATTTGTAATATTAAGGCTACATGTAAGATATGTATATATTTAATTCTTGAATCACTCCGACGATTTAATAGTATATATTTAGAACATAATTTAATTAGACTGCTAAGTTTCCGTCCTCTATTATTTAGCGCTTTAATTGGAAACGAATGTTATAGTAGAAACGCTAATTAAACAGAATCAGAAAAAAGGGAAGTATGCGTTTTAGAAAATAAAAAATAATTTATTATGGTGCATTAGTTTAATCGACTTTAATTCGCTTTAATTTTCTGAAAATGTATGTTATCATGTTAAAATTTACGTTCACTGAATTAATTAGTTTAACATTCTAATTTGAGTATAGAGGTCACTTTGACACAGTATTTTTTGTCCAGGAATTTATTTTTAAATCTCAATAAATAACATCTAAAATTATCAAGTAAAATATTTTATACTGTTATTGTCACATCGTTATATCGACAGATATTCGCGTAACATCTCATCGCAGGCTAGCCTTTGACTAAAACCCTTATGATAGAGAGAGGGCGCGCGCGTTATTATCATAAAGGCACGTGGCTATACAGTTTTCCTTTTATTTCCTCTGTGACCTCACGACACATGGAAAAGCTTTGGACAATATTGAGAGTAACAAGGACACCATAGAAATGAGTCCTATTTCTATGAAGGACACCAATATCTGCTAGGCTAGATAGTACATATTTTGGAGGATACATGGAGGGCATTTCGATCAGACATATAAAAAAAAAACGAATGGCAGGGCGTGCGTCTGCATATACTGCGCCAAATTTCCAAATAATGGCAAAATTATTTTTTCCAAATTTACGAATGTTTTGCTAATGTGTTGCTAAGTGACCAATATTCTTCTGTGAATGATAGGAGAATCAATTATCTGCAGTAGCAAAAGTTCAGCAAGTTCTTTTTGCAATTATTAGTCCACACTTTTGTTCTCTTGATGGATTGGAAACCGAGATCGATATTCCTACCGTTCGATACAGGAACAATTCTACTTCTACTTCTCTGTTTAATCGATATAATTTTGAGACTAGACGCCAATAGGCATGTTGCAGATATCGCTTTCAGCATTATTATGCAATCGATAATTGCAACTTATGAAAATTTATTAGAAAAACCCACCGATCGGTGGAAAAACCTTAAACAAAGTAGGGCCCTTTAGGCCTTTTTTAGACAGTTAGTTTTGGACTGCGTTTTTTAACAGATAAGACGCAAAGCTTTTAGGGGTGGGAACGTGTTTTCAGCGAAATAAATTTTAATTAAAAAAACAAACACAGTTTATATGACTAAAAACAAACAAGGATTCTAGGAATTAAAGCAAATATAAATGGAGTTAGGTACACATACTTATAACAGATTAGAAAAATATGTTTGCGTTCCACCCTTGTTTAAGGTTTCACCTACGCACGTAATCAAACAAATCAGTCGTTCACCTTCTATTTTCATTATTTGATCGTAGGTATATTCAGTTATGTATGCATATTTAATTAGTTTGTTATGACTCTATTTACTCAGTTTGATTTACGACACAACGCAGTACTCTAGGTCTAGGTGATACGACAATAATTACAGACATTCGGGTGTAAGCATGAACATTTTTTATTGTCCACCCACAACTTGGGGAGCATAAAATATTCAGAAGTTAAATGATTTATTTCATGATGATGTATTTATATCGTGTTGGAAGTAAGTTGTACGACTTTTTTTATAAGAGTGGCTAGTGGGCGCACAAAATGTCCCCCCCCCCCCCCCCCCTGTGGGCGTGCCTACATGTATTTCAATAAAACACAACACATTTATATGGCGACCAAATAAAAAAATAACAATCAATTTATATCTGCATAATATTCACTTATAAACATAAAGCACTGGCCCAATTTAAATTATAAATATAATTCTACTTTAACTAAAACTAAAATTAAATTAAAAATAAAAACTGAAACACTATCCTTTGGAACAAGTAGTTTTTAATATGCAGTACCACCACCGATCTCCATAGATCGGTGAGTACCACTGTATTTTTAGTCTTAAGAATTTACCACATATGGTACAATTGTGCAACTCTGGTAACCCATAATTCTTCTTCGTTTTATAATGAGCCAACTATCAACCATCTAAATTAAAAAGTAGATATGCAGAAAAGAGAATCATACATTTTGATAGTTGCGCGCGCAGCACTTTGTTGATAATCGTTCCTTTTTAAAATTTGAGTTAGTTTTGTTTGGTTGCGCCCCGAAGCGAGAGGAGGGCATTGCACGAAGTGAAAATGTAAAAATACAAATATAAACATTAAACAACATATGTGTTTGTCAAAACGGGATGCGCGCGCAATTTTGAAACCCTGTGATGTGGTACGGGCAACGTCAAGTCATATCGATGAGTTTGGCAACTGACGAAAGGACTGACCATGTAGTAGTAGGCCATCACCAAGTTTGGTAGAGGGTAGGTTGCCCGATAACTTCGCCGATCGATGCGTGACGTCATCTGTTGAAAGCCGACAGGCGAGAACATAGGGAGGGCACGGTTTTTGTCGATTTGCTCGGCTATTTTTCAAGATAGAGTAATAAACACGGGTATATTTATAATCAGGAATAAAAAATCGTTTTAAATACCTAATAATATATAGTGTTCCATTGGAAAAAACACATTAGAGGGCCAAGAGTGATGAGAATGCGAGTTATCTGAATTGCTAGGTATATCTATAAAATAATATTAAATAGAGGCGCTTATTTGATTGTTACTAAAATTAAGGTAGGTAAACGGCAAATGAATAACAATAGCAATAATTAAACTAAAATGAACAAAACAATTTCAAAACCTAGTACAAATACGTTTCACGTACATCCTAAATATATGCAGAGGGTGGTCTGATTTATAATCGGGATACTTTTAACAGCGTATTAAGCAGTTAAAAATAAGGCAAAAATCTATACAAAGTTATGTCTGGACATGCATTAAGTTTAAGGTACAGGGTGATAAAAGTTTCTTTTTTATAAACTTCCAAAATATTCTTTAGACGATTTTAATGAAAATTCGTGATCTTTGAGAAATAAGGGGCTAATTTAGACCCAATTAGATTAAAATTATTAAGTTCAGTGGGGTCTCGGGGGACACCTTAGCCGATATCTAAAGAAAATGTGTGCCACTGACTTTTTTGGTATTTTCTATATTTTTCCGGATTAAGTAAAAAACTACAACTTTTTTGTGGCTTAACTTTTCTTTCATATATTGCTTGGTTTTCAATATAAAAAATAAAGACCATTTTATTGCATGACCATTGACCATAGAAAAAAATATTTCTTTTAATCGCTTGCAACAAGTTTTATGAAAATTTTTATAATCAAAATAAACTATTAAATTCCAAAAAAAGAACAGGTACACCCTAGTTTTTGCCAGTTTGGTACTTTTAATTTTTTTATATTATTCAAGGTCATGCAATCAAATGTTTTTTACTCGAAAATGAAGCAAGATACGAAAAAAATCAAGCGACAAAAAAATTGTATTTACAGTTATCCGAAAAAATATAAAAATTGTAAAAAGTCAGTGGCATTTTTTACAATATTAGTTAAGGTGCCCTTCGAAAAGCCACTGGACTTTATAATTTAAATCTAGTCGGGGCTAAATAAGCCCTACAAATCACACCACCAATTTTCATTAAAACCGTCAAAAGGATATATAAAAAAAGGCTGTAAAAGTGCCCTATCCGCACAATTTTTTTCTAAACCTAAATAACAATTTTCCAAAACTTAGTCCTCTACACTACTACATGCCTACACGACATGTTCATTGAAAAATCGTAAATAACACTCCCCAAGAACAGGAAATTAAACATAAAAAGCAGATGCGAAGCAAAATAAACACAAAGCAAACGGTAAACGCTGCTTCTACTTTCGATAGATTTCAACAACTGACGTCACGGCTTTCCCCTCCGTCTGACCACAATACCGATTTTAAAAGCGTCTGGAGACCCGATGTAATTTTCGATACCGACTCTAGCGCCATCTAGTGTAGGTAGCGTTGACTCGAGCGATTGCATTCGCGCTATGTCTTCGCGATACAATCGTTTTTAAACATAAGCGGTGGTGGCCGAGATGTCTAGATGGTTAGGTCTCAACGCGGCAGCGGCAACTATCGGCGGTGGCGGCTCGGGTTCAAACCCCGTTGGTTTCCTTATTTTTTTTTTTAAGATTAAGTCTCTAAACAATTTTTTTCTTGATTTTGGGTATGTCTTGGGTTAGTTTGGATTAGCACCTGGTTAGTTTCCTTTTCTTGAGCCCCCGTAGCGACCGCAGCGAGCGGAGGGTCATGCGAAAAGTGATGTTACTTATTGTAATACGTGCCCGTACTTTGGATGCACTTTTTACGAAATATTTTGCTTTATTTAACTAAAAACCAGGATATATTTAACAAAAGCCGTATTATAGTGGATATACAGTAGCTTGCATGTATTTCCGGGAATACATTCACAAAGAATCACCCTTCTTTGTGAATACATTCCACGCAAGGCCACCTATGTAGTATAGGTGGCCTATGGTACCGAAATTTGGTCGGGTCGCTAGACTCTTGTCCGATTTTTGGCCTAATGCCCGGACGACTAACATAAAATGAAGAAGAATCATAGGGATGGGCTATCTAATCGATATAGGTATTTGTTTTGGTTCTTTAAAAAAAAAACACAAAAATGTTATAAAAAATTAGTTTAACCATATTTAGGCTCAGAATTTAGGGCATTTAAAAATATGTCGTAAAATTAAAATAATTTATCGTTATATTGTGCGATTTTTTTTTAAATATAGGTATATTCAATGAATTTTGTATGTCAATACCTGGCGTAGTCTAGCTTACTCTACTCTAGCTACTCTATTGAACCAAATAATGGCACGCCTAACAAATAAAGATATAATTACAAAGTGTAAAAAATATGATGATCTATAGAAATATACTAGATGAACGAGCGTTCCAAAAGTTAAAATTAACAATATAATAAACATAACCATTCAAAAAGCTAATAAATATATTTAATAATTAGAGAATGTAACTACGTAAACTTAACAGGTTATCGGAATGAAAACCCTACCGAAACATAGCACTCTGATGATGAGGAATTTTTTACTTTTTTACTTTACTTTTAGTGCCCCCTTTTCAGGGGGCGGAGCGGTTGGCTTTGTTGCAAGGCAATCCGCCAGCCCGCCCACCGTCCCGACTTAGCTAGAGATGGGTCGACTCTCCCATATAGGTTACACTCTTGTTGGACGGTGGTACTATTTGGTAGGTACCTCCTGTATGGCGGGCCTGTGCCTCTGGAGATTTCCGACTTTTACACTTAAATTTAAGCTATGAAAGACACCGACAAAAATGATCCCACGGGAGCATCCGGCTCCCCCCGGTCTGAGTACCGGCGTGAATGGGGATTTTTTCCTGGCTAGGACGCCCCATTACCACGTGTACGCCCAATGGCCTGTGCCAATCGGGACAAAAGAG
>MU189487.1:38500-51310 GCA_016904865.1 Pissodes strobi | reverse complement strand
CTGTTGAACAGCTGTAGTCCCTTCTGAACCCAGATTGAACTGGCGGCAAAATGGAAAATCTATCAACATAAATCCTGATTTGATTTTCTAAAACTTTCTCTAATACTTTGGAGATGGTAGGAAGAATGCTGATAGGCCTGAATTCGGATAATTGACTCGGTGATGCAACTTTGGGTATTGGAAGTAGGTATGAGGATTTCCAAGCCTCTGGAAAAGTAGACGATTCCATACAGCAGTTAACGAGATGCACAATAAATGGGAGAATAAAAGGGCAACAGTGTAGCAGCATAGCCAAGCTTATCCCATCTGTACCAACGGCTTCAGATTTTATAGAAAATAAGGCCTCCTTAACTTCTTCGAGAGATGCAAGTTGAAACTCGAAATTTCCAACTCCTTTCTTTTTATTTTGGAGATAAAATGCTAAAGTTTCTGGATTTGGAGCATCCGGGCTTGCAGCATTTACGAAAAAATTATTAATGGTCTCGGGATCAGCTAAATGGCCAGGAATTGAATTGCGAGGCTTTGAGTGAATATTCAGCCTGCGTAGAACGTTCCAGTTCTTTTTAGAGTTACCCTGACGCAGTGTTGCATTAAGGTAGCACTCCTTCTCTCGGTCAATAGCTATTGTAACTTGGTTCCGAAGTTGGCGATAGTTTTCCCAACTATTTGCGGTTTTTTCCCTTTTATATTTTGAAAGAGCCCTACTTCTTAAAAGCGTAAGATACCTAATATTATCTGTAATTCAAGAACCCTTCCGTTTTGTTGTTTTATTTGTTACGAGTGGTGCATGTTTATCGAAAGGACCAAGAATACAAGCAGTAATATCTTAACCTTGTCATTAATATCTGTCAAGTAAAATATATTATCTAAACGTGAATTAATTAAATCGTTATAGAAGTCGTCTTTTTCAAAACTTCTAAAGTTCCTGCATGTCAATAAAAAGGGGGACGGCTCAGAAATCAAGAGTCGGAGCTGGCAGGTAATAACAAAATGATCTGACACCTACAAAGTCGGATCAACATTACTGTTTACTAAAAAAATTTTTATCGGAACAAATAATTAGAAGCCTTTCCTCTTAAACCAGGCCGAGTTGATTCATCTATGACTTGAGACAAAATTATAAACCTGTAGCAGAGAAATAAATCTCTGTGTATGTATACTTTCTAGGTTATGGATATTAATATTAAAATCACCAAGACATATAAGATTATCAGAGGGCAGCAGATATCGACATACATTACACGCAAACTCACTCATAAATTCATTTATATTAGTAAACCCGAGTGGCCTATAGAAAATACCTATGCTGTTTAAAATTCCACCAATTTTCAACTGCACCCAAATTTGCTCAGAAAATTTACATTCGTAATCATTTACGCGGTCGCGCCTGGTAAATTCGAAACCGTCTAAACGCAACACCTCATCATCAACTAAGTCAGAAAGCCAAGTTTCTGTAATAGTGTCACGAGTAATTTAGGGGGTAGCGCGTTTATTTAAAGAATAACTTCTCAGAGAAGAGCCTCGTCGCGATTAGTACAATGACGGGGTCTCAATGCTTCCTTTAATCTACCACTGGATATTCTACTCGTGAGGACACGCCTTGTTTAGCGTGCCGGGGGGTAACTGAGGTAGACCGGGATCGCGTTACGTGGGGTAAGAAGAGATGACAAAGTAAGCACGCTTAGTTTATAACAATAACAATGTATTAACGATAAAACTTTAACAACAATTATTGGTCAGAAAAAATGAGATTCTATTATACCCGATTACTACGGTGCGCATGTTTTCTCGATTTGAGGTGCTGTTTATAGGTATTTGTTTACTGTCTTATAATTTATAGTTTTTCTTAAGGGTCGGGTTTTATTTAAGAGCACTAAGAGATTTCAGTAAACTTTTTAACTGACTATTTAGACACTTACTATGGAGGTTGTGCAACCCCTGGCCCTAGTAGTCGTCAAGTGACTAACCGGTACCAGGTTGGGTAGGAAAGGAATGGAACCTAAAGCAGTCGTATGACTAACTTTAGGAGCGGATAGAACCCAGGAGGCAGTCGTTAAGTGACTAACCTTGGCAGCTGGAGGTGAGACTAAAGTCTGCCGAACTGAGGGTTCGGTAGCGTATTTATATAAAACAAAGTGATGATCATTGCATGCATAAGGTTCAAAGTCGCTCCCGTTGATTGCTCGCGTTGTTTATAGTTTGCCTTTAATGTTTATATAACAATCTCCAAGTTCAAGTTCAAACTTGCGACAGGGTGATATTTGTTTAGTAGCTTATGCATTTTAGTAGATTACAATAGCAAAAATATGAAAATTATTTACCGATATATAATCTTTGATATTATTAAGCTTAGGGATAATAGATCTTACGTTAACATGGCCTATTTTTAAATTAGAAATATTCTGGTTAATAGCCATTGTATTAAATCGTAAAAATAGTAAACATAAACAATAAACAATAATATTTATGTTTTTAAGGTATCCACTTGTGCTGCAGTGATGATTCTAATAACCGAGTCGCCTTCGTTTTTTCTTACAAGAATGCTATCATTTTTACACCAGACATATTTGTACCCAAATTCCTTAAATTCTCTGGGCTTAAGAAATAGATCGCGAATGTGCTTGGGCAGGTCAGGATTTATATAGATTTTAGTTTTAACCTCGGACTGAATATTACATATTTCTGTATCTAAAGAGACTGTTTTACGTTTTTCCAGTATTTGATTTCTTAAGGCCGGATCTTTAAAGGAAACAATGATTGGCATTTTTTTTTGGACTTGTCGCTAGTTGGAACAATTAAATCAAAATCATCATTTGAAACAGTAACATTAAGCGCCTCAAAGGCTTTCAATACGTTGTTCTTACACTGGTGACTGGATTTTAGACCTACAATTACTAGACTCTTACTCTTCGCTTCCACGTCTTTGGGATTGCTGGACTATACGCCATTTCCTTCTCCAGATCCGAAACTCTTGCTCGTAAAAGATCGTGTTCTTTTTTTAACTTTTTATTTTCATTTGTCAGAATTTCGACAGTTTCCTGTAGCTTTTCCATCACCGCACCATTAAAAGTTATGGAGTGCTTTAGTTCATCATACATTCGCTTGACAGCTTTCATGATATCATGATTTGAAGGATTGACTTGCTCGAAGAGGTCATCAAAATTTAGAGCATCGGATGAGTCGTTGTAGATCATGGATCTTCTAGTCATGGCGGGGGCAGGATGAGGTGCGGTGCTGCTAGTTCGGTTTCCAGTAGATCTCCTAGAGGTACTTCCGGCAACATCATCTGATAGACAGTCTAAACACGCCCATTTTTGAGGCGCCTGACATAGTTCGTAGGAGGAAAATTCAGCAGCGCTAAGTCCAGTACAGTCCTTGTGAAACCAGCGAGCACATGTTCCAGCACATTGAATCCTATAGCGTATTTTAGTAATGTTAATTTTATTTTATTGGAGTTCTGCTCTGTTTACTGTCTAAAGTCCACTCCGCGTCGCGTTAGCGTGTAGGCTCTTACAAAGGGTATTTTGGAGCTTCTTAGATAAAATTAGCCTTTCAAAACTCACCATCTGTTAGTATAAGTATTAAACTAAACTTAGTTCGATACAGCCTAAAGAAGGCCTGCAACAACCCTACAATAACCGAAAATGCTGGCAGACTCGCCAAACACGCCGTCGTACACGAGCCACATCACACTGCACGAGCCACATCACACTAGCGTAGTAATACTGATCATCAACATTCGCGTTGTTTGCATTATGATTTTCTCTATCATGTCAGATACTTATCATCAACATTCGCGTTCCAAATTCTATTTCCATATTCCTAACATATTTGACCTATTTTTTACTATTTCTATTCCCTAATGTCCTATATTTAGTTGCTTAGTTTCTGATTTCTTCTAAGTGTCTGGTTTCTTTGTATTTGCTTAGTTTTCTGGTTGCTTCCTAAATACTTAGTTACGGTTTTTTTGTTATTTTTAATTTTTTCTTGGTTTCCTCCATCCCTGGTCCACTTCGTCGTATTCCCCTAGTGTATTCGATCTTTATAGTTGCTGGTTTCTTCTTATATTTAAGCTGCTTTCTTCTAGTTACTGATACTGTATGTACCTTAGATAATAGTTTTATATGACTTTCTCTATGTTTGGCGATATCTCTATTATGTTTTATACATATATACTTTCTATGAAACTCTATTTTCATTTCTTAGTTCCTCGTATATTTTGCTTTTCAACTATCTGGTTTGTGATTTTCCCCTGTTTGGTACTTATTCTGAGATAGTCGAGTTCAGCAATTCTTTATACCCTTTGTAGTATATACTTATTTTTTACTACTTTTTCTCGATTTTCACGTTCTTTTATACTAAAATTTATTGAAAGTTTACTGATTGTTTTTAAAACATGCTTAGATAATAATTATAATATTTTATCCTTTGAAGATCAAGTATCAAGTTCAAACTTTAGACTGAGTGTTCTTTTTTAGTAAATACGATACGAGAACTATTCTTTCCTCCGCGGCTTAAATCCCTGGCGGCTACCCTTCTCGGAATTTAAAATCGACGTTAAGGCAATATATTCGGTCTTGTCGTGCGGGTCTCCCGATTTATCAACGGTAAACTTTGAAGTTTAATTTTCTCTTGTATTTAATCATGCTCATCAAATGAAATCTGTATAAAAAAATACGTGTACAATTTTGACATGAAAAAGAGGATACATTTATAATTCTTAGCGATACTAAAAAGCGTCTACCAGCTTCGTTTTGATTTATAGATGTCGGTTTTGTAACTTTGACAATTTAAAATGACAATATAAATAATAAGAAAGAATTTTATGATTTTTGGCACCGCCCAGCAAATGAATAATGTATAATTTATAATCTGATAAACTATTCCGAAAATTAAAGAGAAAGTGAAAATTCGTCAAATAGTATGCAAGAAACAGTGGCGACAGTTTAAGGACTATTTGTACAATAAAAAAGGATAATATTATATCACCGAATGATACTAAAATGTGTTAACATAGAAAGCCAAAGACTGAAGATTTGTGAGGGATTCTGAAAATAGAAGTATATACAGGCCAAACACCAAAGTAACCCTTCCGTTCTCGAAAAAAACTCTAAAAAACTTAAGTATTTTGGAAATTGTGATCATAATTCGAACGCTTTATTTCGTGCTTCAACAAATCGTCGATAAAATCAGAAAATAGTGTAACTATACTTTTCTGTAAATAGAAGTTTCAGCGTCTTCTGCTAGTTGGAGTTAATATCTGTCAATTATTACCATTTAACTGACGAGTTAATGCTATGCTGATATTTGTACAAGTGTTTATATGTGGTGTGCTCCCGTTTTATTTAATTTTTGTAGTTTAATCTTTGAAATCAATTCTTAGAAAGTGTGAATTTGTGTTCGCTAGCGTTTTTGTACGGTGTTCTTGGATACTTTTCCTTAAAAATTCATATTTTTCCTGCAAAATTAACATTTTTCATTTTAAAATTCCGGCTGACGTGCGGAGAAGCATATCTGATCTAAATATCAATCAGATAAGAAGTGAGTTGAAAAGAAGAAATGTGAAATGTACCGGCTTGGTAAAAAAACTTAAATCCACTTTGAACTCTAGTTATTTACCGGATTGCAGAAAAAAAGAACAATCTCCTAAACATAGGTAGGTTCGTCGTCAGAAGTCATACTCCATCTTTAGCATCATGAATAAAATCAATATGTTGGAAGATAAAATAAAACTTCTGTCTATTCAAAACACTAAATTACGTCGGTAAACAGTACCACGATTGCACCAAATACTCCCACTAGGCGCAAGGTGCTTATCTTAGGGGATGTTTTACTGAAAAACTGTGCAAACATTTTAAGAGCCGAATTGAAATGCCATTGTGATGTACTTGCAGTTTTAAAGCCAAATGCCACGCTGGACACCATACAGAGAATATGTGCTCTAAGTACGCCAAATCTGACTACTTAGTAATTCAGGGGGGATTGATAAATGCCTTTAAAGGGCAACAACTTCAAACAACCACTCTTGAAAAGCTACTCTTACTTTCGAAAAAGACAGATTAATTCATAGTTACTACGTCACAATGGAAACAACGAATTGTTCTCAATAAAATTATTAGACATTAATCAGAAATTGCCAAGTATTCTTTGTGAGATAAATAAGGAAAGCACTGTCCAGTTCATAGATATTGATCACGAAATTGGATATGGTGATATTTCTTTGAGTGCGCGTCTACAATTGAAATACTCCGGTAAGGTTGCACTCATGAAACAACTCAGTATGCTGGTCAAAGGTGAACCTTTCGATAAACAGACCTGGTTATGGCAACATTTCCTAAACCCTTTTAGCAAACCTACCTATAGATGCGAACGGCAGCCAGTAATACAGTGGAGAGCTAGGTTCGTAAATCCTCGGTACACTTTAATAAAGATATTGGGCACCACCAAGTTAACTGTGACTCAACTTGAAAAAAAAAACTATAATGTTATTAAATCCTGAAAAGTAATTTTTGGAGGAGCTTTTCAATAAGGCATAATATTTCCCCAAATAAATACTTTATTCTTTCTCTACTAATGAGGAGATCCCTTGATATAAAACAGCAATTATACAGTACAATTACAATTACATGTATAAACAATAAAGCAATAGAAAGGAAGCTTACATAATATTGACTATTATTGACAATCGTGAGATACAAACTGTTAGGCAAATATCCTGCGTACCGATTAATAGGTCACTAGAATGATGGTAAATAGCGCATAGGGTTTAAAATTCATGAATTTTATTCAGCCGCAATAATATAAAATAAAATATGAGTATAATCACTCAATCTGTAGATAATCTAAATTTGCCGAGACCGCCTTACAAAAAAGTAAACTTATGAAGTAGGTTTTTCTAAGTTAAATTTATTCTCCAAATTTATACCAATGTTAGTATATATACGGTCCATGCAACTCCAAAGCACTTCCAATCATAACCTGGCTTTTCCAAACTTATTACACCACATCCAGCCGATGATAAGCAGTAAGGGGATGACACGCAAGCGGTGGTTTAAACCCAAGACAAACAAGTAGTGGTTTTAACCCAAAACACGCAGAAAAAATATGTCGCAATTGGACAAAGCGATATACGTGTGCCAGAGCGATACCCGTGGAGAAGACCCTAAAAACAATTGTTTGTCTTAGCAAAAAGTAAACATTTAACATTGAAATGATTACTCATAACCTAACTAGCTTTTCATCTTACCTATCTATCTATAGGGTTCTACGGCCCCTTTCCACCCTGGTAAAGGCCCGTGGAACAAGGCATAATGTCCAGTCGAGAGGCATTTCTTCAAAACCAATAACAGTCAATTATAAAGATCGGCCATATGAGAGCAACAATACTTAATACTCAATATATTACGGAATTAAAATTATTACAAATACTTTTACAATGTAATATAAACCTATATTAATCCTGCAGACTATATTGTTAGGTACCTAGAAAACTTAATTTCAGTATATATCAGATATAACTAAATTAGGATAAATCTAATATGTAGGTAAGTATTGATATTGAAATATAATCTTAAGATTCTAAAGTCTATGCTAATTTCTACCAACAGAGTAAAACGAACAAAACAAAAAAAAAGAAACAAAAAAGGAGACTAACTCCAGACATAACCTTGCAGAAGAAGCCAAAGAAGTCAAAACAATGCTGAAAAAATATCAAAATTATTACTTATGTAGGCTGTACATCTCTGCATAAAAAATTTTTTGGTAGCCGTTGTCACTCTCACAGCTACTGGCAATATATTGTAGATTTTAACACCAAGGTATTCAAAGGATCAAGATTTTAATTTGTGGTACTGTTAGGGATCTGCAAGTTTCTTTCAACATTAATCCTCGTAGAGTAAGAGTGACTGACATGATCTCCCATCATTGCGGGATTTTGGTATACTCGTATATAAGAACAAATACTCAAAATAAACAAACATCTTGTTGAGGGTATCTTATCACTATAAAGTTGACAGGTAGGAAACATTTTATCTTCTCTAAAAATAATTTTGAGAATATAATTTTAAATTGTTTTCAGAGGTTTTAATGCATTTTCATATAAATCCCCATACAATTATAGCATACCTTAAAAGAGACTCTACAAGAGCTCTATAAACACAGATTAAGAGATGCTCATTCAATATCTCCCTGATGATATAACATTTTCGAATTAACTTTCTAATATTACCAGTTAACCTAGACACATGTAGTTTCCATTTGAGGTTCTGATCAATGATTATTCCTAAATATTTAGTATGTTGTAACTCTTTAATGTCGCTTTCAAATCCATTTATCATTATGATATTAAAATTGGGGCGATTTGCCATTGTTAGGGAGAAAGCTACATAGTTGGTTTTGTCAACATTCAAGGTGTGTTTAAAATTATCTAGACCATGAGAGGCGTTTGTGTATACTTCTTCCCATGTTTCTCTTATAAAAATTACAGCGGTGTCATCTGCGTATGATATCACCATACCACTCTCCAGTAGAATACTAGTCAATGAATTAATGTATAGAGAGAAAACCAAAGGACTCATAACCGTGCCCTGCGGCATGCCAATTAGAACTTCTGGGCTATTGCTAGATATATTATTGATTTTTGTCATTTGCTTTCGACTTGTTAGGTAGCTCTCAAAGACATCCGACACGACACCTCTGACACCATACGTGTTCAAGACATTAACAAGAGAGTCATGAGGCACCGTGTCAAAAGCTTTTGCAAGGTCGAGGAAAGCGGTTATACATTTTTTACCAGTATCAAGGTGTTTTGTGACTGTTCTTGTAAGCCTGAGAACAGCATCAGCAGCGCCAATACCAACGAAACCCAAACTGATTCTTGGATAGAATGTCATTAGCAGATAAAAAGTTAGCGAGTCTCTCTTTAAGGCATTTTTCGAATATTTTTGCAAAATCACACTGATTGGCCGAAATTTTGATATTTTTGTCTTGTCACCGGCTTTGTAAATGGAAGTGACAACAGAAGTTTCAAAACATTCGGGGACAGAGCCTGTTTTAAATATAAGGTTTATTATGTGGGCCAATGGATTAATTAAATATTTATAATATTGTTTTATCACATCTGTCCGTACTCCATCATAACCAGGGGAACAGTTATTTTTAAGTGAATTTATATGTTTAATAATTTGCAATTATAACGACAGGCTTCAAAAACATCGAACTTAATGATTTATACTCTATCTGAGAAATGATATTCGGAGGTTTAATTTTATTAGCTATTTTCTGCATATATTAATAAAAAAGTGTTTGCAGTATTCAGCCATTTGCTTTTCGTTTGCAAATAGTTTGTTATTATCATCTTTTATTTCCAATTTATCAGAATATACTTTATTTTCATTAATCGCACCTGATATTATACTGTACATACATTTTTTTAAAATCATGTTAATATGTATTTATTTGTGTTTTATAATAGCTAAATTTTTGCTTATTAAGAATTTTGTTTAAATTATTTCTGTAATTTAAGTAATTAATTTTGTTTGCCAGACTGTTATTGTTTAAGAGTAGTTTTTTCATTTTATCTCGCTTTTTAATTGCTGAGATGAGGCCTGCAGTAATCCATGGTTTACGTTTCCTACGGCCAATATAGTATACTGTTTTATGAACTGTAGCTTTCTCCACAAACAAGCCAATCTTTTTAGTAAAATGTAGTGCAGCAATTTCTGAAACATTTCTTTCCAAAACCTCCTTCCAGCATTCCCCCTTAATTTGACTCTCAGATATCTGATTATTAAAAGTTGAAAATATCCTAGATACCTGATTACTTTTCTTTTGGACATTTTTACATGAAAAATTAATCATTACAGGGTAATCTGTCCTATAGCTGTTTCTTACCAAAATATGATCCAGACATGAGTCACTGGTTGATGTCACACGCGTTGGGCCATTTATGGCGCTGATAAATCCATTAAAATGTAAGAGGGAAAGGTATTGATTGACCTCCACGTCCTTCCTATCGGAGATATTGACATTGATATCACCAATCAGAAGCTCAACCTGTTTTTGTCTCTGTTTGAATAATAATGCCCTAGGTCATTAAAAATAATTGCATGCCAGTGGAAGGCGGTCTATAACCACAAACAATCTCATAGTTAATGCCACCCACACTAAAATCAATCTGAAACAAGGTAACCCTTGATCTATCAACAATTAGGTTCACAACTGAGACATTAATTGCTTTTTTTATATACACAACGGTGCCATCATTCTTATTAAAGTTTGCATTACTGTAGTAAGCATTAAAGTTATCTATGTTATAAAGATTAATATTCTCGATAGACCAACTTTCAGTCAGTATAATAATATCACAATTTTTAAAATCATAGGCCTCTAGAAATATAAGTAATTTATCAAAGTTTTTATGTATACTACGTATATTTAGGTGCAGAATACTTAATATGTTATTATTTGAATTAATTATAGATTTAATTGTTTTGCAGTCCATTGTACCTTGAAAATCGTCGTCCAACAAATCCAACTGTTCTCCAATCTCCACTTCTGAAATGTCACCCGCCATAAGAACCATCATAGTCTATTTTACTCCTCAATATTTGTAAATGATACTTATAAGTTGGACAATCCGGGCTATTGGCTTCATGATTAACTTCAAGTTTTAGTATTGAAAATACTACTAGGCGCGTTTATACGGCAGCCGTTCACAGGCAACAGATAAGAAACGACAGGTTATAGTCGAATCAAGCAAACAGTCCTTGGCGAGGATGGCGCGGTGTTTCGTTCTTACATGATTCGGTTGACGGACTATATTACAGAATAGATAACATTCGTCAGTACGGCTACGGGAAATCGATGAACCCGAAGCCAAGCATAAGCATTATTTCGCGGCTGATTTTGTGTATTTTAATCATTGTTTTTCGTTTGTACTTTTTAATGTTTGATATTCTGATATAAAAAGTCGAAAATGGAAAATGAAAAGAGATACGAGGTCGGTTAAATTAAGGTAAAGTTGAGCATTTTAAGGTTTGATATTCTGATATAAAAAGTTGAAAATTTAAAGTTTAAAATTAAAAAAAATGATAATAGCTGCTATTAAAAGGGGTTAATCATTCAACAGTAAATAAAATGGGCCAAAAAAGTTTTGCATATGTTCGTTTTTTTTAGTATTGAAAATACTTATGGTTTCATATATAGGGGCCCGAAATCGACAAACGCGTATATGACCTCGACATGCTCATAAATAAGTCGTTTAATAAGATTAAAAGATTTAAACACGTAACGCGATCGGGGTTATTGACTGCGAAGGTCGGCAGCGGGATGTTGATATTAATTTGTTTCGATAATATAACTATCAGTAAATAATAAAATATCTTGCTTGTGTGTTGTGGGTTATTCTCAATGACGTTATAATACTACGTAGTTATTCTAAATGTTCGAATAATTGTTGAATAAGGTAAGTTAGTGTTATTTTATACTGTGATGTAAATCTAAATTTAGACCGAATTTTTTTATTACTTATTAGAAGCTCGATTAGAAGATACAGGGAGACTCCCAAAATATGTCGATTTTATGGCATAGTATCTGTAAAAAATGTGAAATTTGACAGTTTCGCTATTTAGGAACCGATTTGAGTGAAATTTTATAAGTGGACTGGAAAAATAAATGTTGAAAATGTGAAATTTGACAGATTCGCTATTTAGGAACCTATTTGAGTGATATTTTATAAGTGGACGGAAAAATAAATGTTAAAAATGTCAAATTTGACAGTTTCGCTATTTATGAACCGAATTAGATTAGGAAAGATAAAGATTCTATGACGTACTTAGTACCTATCTGTCAAAAATGACAAATTTGACAGTTTCGATATTTATTAACCGATTTCAATAAACTTTCAGATTAGATTAGGGGAAATGAAAGACAAATTTTTTGACAAAGAATGTATGTATGTGACAAATTTTTCAAATTTGACAGTTCCGATATTTATGAACCGATTTGAATGAAAGTTTAGAATTAGATTAGGGAAAATAAAAAGAAAAAAAATTGTGATAGTATCTGTCAAAAATGTCAAATTTGACAGTTTTGCTATTTGTGAAAGGATTTGAATGAAATCTTAGAATTAGATTAGGAAAAATAAAAGAAAAATAATTATTGACATGGTCTGTCAAAAATGTCAAATTTGACAGTTTCGTTATTTATGAACCGATTTGAATGAAAGTTTAGAATTAGACTAGGAAAAATAAAAGAATATTTTTTTGTGATAGTATCTGTCAAAAATGTCAAATTTGACAGGTTTGCTATTTATGAACCGATTTGAATGAAATCTTAGAATTAGATTAGGGAAATAAAAGAAAAATAATTATTGACATGGTGTGTCAAAAATGTCAAATTTGACAGTTTCGTTATTTATGAACCGACTTGAATGAAAGTTTAGAATTAGATTAGGGAAAATAGAAGAAAAATATTTTTTGGGATAGTATCTGTCAAAAATATAAAATATGACAGTTTTGCTATTTATGAACCGATTTGAATGAAATCTTAGAATTTGATTAGGGAAAATAAAAGAAAAATAATTATTGACATAGTCTATCAAACATGTCAAATTTGACAGCTTCGTTATTTATGAACCGATTTGAATGAAAGTTTAGAATTAGATTAGAGAAAATAAAAGAAAAATAATTATTGACATAGTCTGTCAAAAATGTCAAATTTTACAGTTTCGTTATTTATGAACCGATTTGAATGAAAGTTTAGAATTAGATTTGGGAAAATAAGGGAAAAATATTTTTTGAGATTATCTGT
>MU189487.1:0-12540 GCA_016904865.1 Pissodes strobi | reverse complement strand
TATATGCACCAACAACCCAACACTGTGATGAGGAAGTACAAGAATTCAGAAACATTCTGAAGGAATTGCCCAAACAAGAACTTTCAATAGTTATGGGGGATTTTAACGCAAAAATTGGAATAAACTAGGAATCGTATTCACTAAAACAGAACACTCGATCTAAAGTTTGAACTTGATGCTTGATCTTGAAACATAATTATTATGATTATTATCTAATCATGTTTTAAAAACAACAATCAGTAAACTTTCAACACATTTTAGTATAAAAGATCGAGCGGACCGAGTAAACGACAACTTGCTTCAGTTCGTGGATCCCTTAGGGAGCGTACTGGCAACAAGTTCACCCCACTGTTCATGTAGAGCTATTTTGTACCTTTAAGGGAAAGGCTCTTGGGTGTACAACCAGAGTTATTTGGTACCTTAACGGGAAAGACTCTGGGGGGTTAAACTCTCTTTTGTATTTTGTTCCTTTACGGGAAATGCACAAGTAAACTTCTCTTAGAACACGTCAGTTGAAGAAATAATAAAAATAAGTTAATTAAAGCCAGATATACAAAGTAACCCAAGCAACTTTAAATTTAAAAATAATTCAAGGAAGTCTTAATTTGCCTCAAGGGTAAATCCTCTTTTGGTCTCATGAAACCGAACAGGTCGCGTCTGATAAGTCTTCAACGAATAGTCATGCGTTCCACGCTACTCTGGTGATATATATTTTTCTACTACTGTATATATAAATGAACTTTCGGGCACTCGCAACACGAAACATATTGAAAGTAAACCTTAAACTTACCTGAATATTATACGTCGCTAGCTACGAAAGGACTACGTTGCTAGCTACGAAAGTACTACTTTCGGGACCAGGACAAAAAAAAACACGAATACTCGTAAGAAATTTTTATTGTATTTATTCAACCGAATTTTGGAAAAAAACTTAATAACAAAATGCTTATACCTGTTTACTAAAGAAACAAGTGGTATAACAACAATGATATAAAACTTAAATAATAATTATTTATTACCATTAAGATTAACAGTGACATTTGAACAGTTGGAAAGATAAATTGATGGAATGTTATTCAATTTATCAGCTTCGCCGCCGCTTCGTATTAAAGTCTCGTTATTATCCTGGACTTGGATCATATTAAAACTCGATCTATTTGTCACTCTCATGTCGTTAGATGCAATAAAAGTAGGATTTTCATGTAAGATCTTTTTGGAAATTTCAATTTTATTAGTATGCGAATCACCAATATATCCCTCCGCAACGGACGAAGACCTCCAACCGCCATGTCTTTTCAAATCCAAAATGTCGACACCTGGAGCATTTGCGAGAAACGTAGCTAATGTTCTTCTAAACGAGTGACCAGTGTATTTATTTATGTCTTCAAGTTTCAAAAACTTGGCTATTTCTTTGGGAACATTCGAAATAGTGTGTTTTCCAATCACCTGATTCACACACCTACCTCGTTCATAGCGATAGAACGAGCGTTCGTCTTGTGCATTATTTGGCCTAACTTTAATGTAATCTTGTAGTAACCTCACAAAAGAAACTGGACCTCCATCATCGGTTAACACAAAACTTCTTTGAATCTTGTTTTTGCTCTGGAGGATTTTAACAATAGCTACGTCATCCTTGATCTCGACGTCTTTCAATTTAATTTTATGAATCTCATCGGTCCGGCATGCTCCAGCTATTTCCATTACTGCTATCACTTTGATAGATAAATAGCTATAATTAGGAGCGTCAAGTAGAAACTTTCTTATTTCTTCTTTCCTGAAAATTTTAGATTTCTTAGCTTCGTAACCATCGTTTTTTCGTTTAATAAATGCAATGAGTTTCTTATACTGCGAAATATCTTGATTTTTATTCACAGAAATAGTCAGTTTAAGCATGGAATATTGCGACCATAGGGACGGAGGTGATAAGGTTTCAGATTTCTCTTGGAAGTACTCTAACATCACATTTTTGTCAATTTGAGAAATGGTTTTATCCGCCAGCCATTCTAAAAACAGGTTATACGTTTGATAGTATCTGTCTTTCGACTTCTCGGGTAATAATGAGGCATATGCCAACTCAGCCGCCTTCTGAATAGCAACGTTTTGGTCTTGAGAGAACATTTTAGACTAGCGAAATTAAACAATTCGAAAACTCTGACAGACTTTGACAGTACTCAAATAACTAGTTGTCATGGATTATTTTACAGGTGAAAAATCCTTATTTTATCATTGTAATTTGAATAAAATCAAAGTTCATTAATTAATAATATTGATCAGAGAACAGTAGTAGAAAAAATTTAATACATCACACGATGCGAAAGCCTTTTTTAGTGTTCGAAGGTATTGAATCGCCTCGGCTTCGCCTCGACTATTCAAAAACCTTCTTACACCAAAAAATTTACTTTTGCATCTAGTAACATAAATAACTATAAACATAGTTATCAACATAAGTGCATACCTTCATGTATACTAAACACATACATTTAATGCATTGAAGTCACATGGTGAAAGTGCCTTTTCGACCATTCTACAAGTAACGCCATTCGGACCCCCGCCGTAGACATAACAAGTGTATCGTCATTTTTTTCTTCAAGCCATTTTGACAAGTGCCGTTTCGATTGGTGTGTACCTTGATATACAGGGTCAGTCAAAAAGATTTTTTTTTTCATCAGAATTAAATAAATCTCCAAACACAATTTATAGCCATTAAGATCCACAAGGTTAAATTCGTGTATCAGCTTCTCTTCAGATTTGAGATATCATCAATCAACATTACTGATTATCACAGAGATTAGTGACCTCGAGTTGTTCATCACACATCTTCCAGAGGGAGTGAATCTTTTCTGCGGGCGGAATTTCGTTCCTTCGAGGAGTAACTTGACTGCTCTCGGAGTTATATGAAAAAATCTCTATCCCAGGGCAAAATAAGCATAATAAATACCAATAAAACAAATTAAGCTCAAGGACACTCATACGATGGATACAGGGACCAAGGCATCACCAATTCATATCATAAAGCAAGAAGACAAAGAGGACCATAATGAAGAAGTGAATTTTCAGCTAATCATGCGAGAGACAAAAGAGGCAATGGCAAAATATAAGACAGATAATATAGAACAAAAATATAAGAGAAGTGCCATTAAGAAGGATGACGACGGCGACGTAGAGAAAAGATTACTAGCATTTTTTGGTGAAAAAAAGTTACAAGTTTAAAGCACAAATATCTTTGACAAATACCTTAGATAATAGATAAAATAACACTTAGGCGGAGGAACAAGCAAATAAGGTGGTTTTTAAGACCTAGACAACGTGGAAATAAAGGATGTACTAAGAAATATGTATATACAAGGGGTATAAAGAATTGCTGAATTCAACTATCTCAGAATAAGTACCAAACAGGGGGAAATTACAAGCCAGATAGTTCGAAAGCAAAATATACGAGGAACAAAGAAATGAAAATAGAGTTTCATAGAAAGTATATATAAAGCATAATAGAGATATCGCCAAACATAGAGAAAGTCATATAAAACTATTATCTAAGGTACATACGGTAACAGAAACTAGAAGAAAGGAATTTAAATTTAAGATGAAACCAGAAACTATAAAGAAACAATACACTAAGGGAGTACTTCGAACTGGACCAAGGGAAAAAGTAAACCAAAAAAGAAAAAAAAAATTACTAAAAAGGAACACGTAACTAAGTAATTAAGAAGTAACCAAAAACTAAGCAAATACATAGAGAAACTAAGAAGGTGGCGTAGAGGACGATAGTACAGGAGATGATGCAGAACGCAAATGTTCACGTTAAGTACCTAATTGGGAAAATCGTAGATGGAAAAAGAAACATGGGCGTTAGATTTTTTTTTAAATGGAGATACGAGTAACTAAAGAAAAAGTTATAATTTCAAATGCAAGTGTCAACGATAATACCTAATTTGGGAAAATCGTTGAAAAAACACGTAGGCATTAAAGAAAGAAATTGATAAATTGGGATATATAACTGGAGGAAAAAGTTACAATTTTAAATGCAAGTGTTTAGCGATAGTGCCTTACTGGGAAAGTCACAGAAAAAAAACACAGGCATATAATTAAAAGATAAATTGGAGAATAAAAGAGATAATATTGAGAGTAAAAGAGTTATAATATTGAACTAAAATAAAGGAGAAGCTAGAAAGCAAAATTATACACAGGTCGTATAGGATATGTTGTAGCCAACTGTCACAGATAAGTACCTAATAGGGAAGATCATAAGTCAGACACTTGGGCAACATGAGGACCTAGGAGATTAAATTTGAAGCCATAGATGGGCATATATAAAGCTATAAGGAAAAAGTAGACAGTATATGAGGGGATAGTAAACTAAAGTAGTAATAGAAATAAAGGAAAATAAGTTAAAAGTAGCATAGCACATGAAGCCAGTGATAAGTATCATATGGAGAAAAATCACATCAAATTAAGAGAGAAAAACTTAGAGACAATACATCTGTATCGATCAATAAAATACACAGATATAGATACAGTACATAAAGATAGACGCAATACGTAGAGGTAGATAAAATATGTACATAAAAGATTAACAATAAGCCATTATAGCTAAGAATAATAAAACATAGCTAAGATAAAGAAATAAAATAAGGGCCCTTAACGTGTAGAAACATAGAAATAATAGAATAAATAGCATATACGTTGACAGAAGAAAACTTAGAATAAGTAAATATATAGAATTATGGATAGAATAAGAAAACATAGATTAATGAAGCAAGTAGAACAGATACCATACTTATAGGAAACAAACGTTAAATCACAGTATTCTAGATACACATCCAAATGCACCCCGACAGCCATTAGCATCGATCTAGGGAAATGCACCAAATATAAAACATAAGTAAAACAAAACCATTAAAAAATTAAGGCCTACAAAACAGCCTAGGTGAGTTAATTTACACCGAAAAATAAACAGGCTATTATTTAATCATCATCCTTCTTAGAGAATGCGCCGGCTGTAGAAAGGATAATGATAATTAGAATTATTAATATCCAAATCAAATTAATTGATGTAAATATTCACCTATTCACCTTAAATTGTTATTCTAAACAACCTGGTCAACGGTTACGGGGTCAAGCAGTCAATACAATTATAAACAATCTTTTTAGTTTATCGAGACAAGGCCAAACATTCAAATAAATCAAGCGTCAGCATTCGCTAATAAAATATTTTTATTTTAAACAGACACAAACCGGCAATGGAATGCAAGCACAAGAACCTAAAACTTCCATGATTTGTCTCAAGTACTACTACCCAACAACGAATACGACACCGACGGCGACGCCACAAATACAACAGATGTTGTAAAAATGCTAATGCCGCAATTTAATAAGTATAACAGCGTAGTACATACATTTTAGCATAAGTGGTACTACTTTTTATCCAATTATACATACAGTATGATTCAAACCTTTTTATTAAAATATTGAGGATAATATAGGATATATTTTGAAAGGGAATAGATAAAAAAGGATATGGAGAACACATATACCTGTGTTAATTTAATAGTACATAAGTAAGATAGAGCAACACATAATCGTTCAAATATTTTTTGTTAAAGCATAATTGCCAATACTTCTTGCGGATTAAAATAATATAAACATACGAATATAGTACTAACGTATAAGATAATATTTTCAATGATAATTACAATATTTAATAATAATTGCCGAATGTTCTATTAATGATATTCAACGACAAGATAATAAGATATTTCTAGTATGCCTCATTACTTAAAAAAAGTGGAAAACATATATAGATGCATACTAATATTAACAAATAATATACGGGAATTTATTAGGCTAAGAAGTACTTGTCAATGTTGCTCCCTAATATTCTGTTTATATTTTTTACATGTACATGGAGCACTATTCAATGTAGACCTACATTTCGGTCAGATGGAGCCCTTATACAGACAGCAGACAAATGAAGATTCACGATAAAGATCTTGAATTGAGTAGGGATGAAGGTGGATAACCATTGGCTGGAATCCAGGACCGAATTAAGCTATAAGCCAGAAACAAGTTTAAAGTGCTCAAATAGAACTTAAATTTAATTAAGTAGGGAACGATATGACTATTCGAATATTGCGGGCCACTCGTTAATACTTAGTGCGTATTACAAATAAATTTATGAATCTTTAAAAAGAGTCTTCGGTAAATTTAGAAAAAAATAATCATTTTTATCTTCATTATCGATGAGCAACTTTTTAGTCAAAAAGGGGCTTTGTAGCATTGAAGACCAATGCTCCTAAGGGGGGAGGAATGTGTTAACGAAAGATTCAAGTATAAGCAACAACACTCAGTCTAAAGTTTAAACTTGATACTTGATCTTGAAATATTTATTATGCTTATTATCTAAACATCTTTTAAAAACAGTAACCTTTCAACAAATTTTAGTATAAAAGATCGAGCGGACCGAGTAAACGACAACTTGGTTCAGTTCGTGGTTCCTTTATGGAGCGTACTGGCAGCAAGTTCACTCTACTGTTAGTTCATCGAGAGCTATTTGGTACCTTCAAGGGAAAGGCTCTTGGGTGTTCAACCAGAGTTATTTGGTACCTTAATGGGTAAGACTCTGTGGGTTTAAACTCTCTTTTGCATTTTGTTCCTTCACGGGAAATGCACAAAAAAAACTTCTCTTAGAACACGTCAGTTAAAGAAATAATAAAATAAGTTAATTAAACTCAGATATATAAAGTAACCCAAGCAACTCCCTTAGAATCACCATAATTTAAAAGTATTTCGAGGAAGTCTCAATCTGTCTCATGAAACCGAACGGGTCGCGTCTGATAAGTCTTCAATGAATAGTCATACGTTTCACGCTCCTCTGGTAAAATATATTTACACATAGTTATCAACATAAGTGAATACCTTCATGTATACTAAACCTGGGTGGTAATATACATATATTTAGTAACGAAGCGAGATTTTGTCCTCCGTTATCATCAGCATCTGGAAGAGCGAAGAGGATCACCACAAGTAGGGGTTCGCGAGACCGAGACCGAGACCTGGCAAGTCTCGGTCTTGGTCTCGAAAAAAAATTTAGTCTCGGGTCTCGAAGCTCGAGACCGAGACCGAGACTACCTCGGTCTTGTCTCGGTTTGGTCTCGGTCTCGGTTTGAGCAAATAAAAAGTAATTAAATAATTTACTGTTTTATTTCGTTAATAACACAAACGTTACTTCGGAGTGTTAAGTTAAATGAAACATCTAATAAGTGTCTTTTGTGTATCAGTTCTTGGTGTAGATGTGATATTAGGGATAAACTTTTTAAATAATTTTACATTTTTTGTTTGCAACAGTTGTTTGGATAATAATAGTTAACTTAAATAGGTACCTACTAATATTTTAATATATTTTATGTTAGTTTCTAAATTGTTGTTTTGATATAAAAATGCTTACCTCTAATGTAGGTAGGTATACAAGTGATAGGGATTTTTAAGTATGTACACAT
This sequence comes from Pissodes strobi, assembly GCA_016904865.1. NCBI lineage: Eukaryota > Metazoa > Arthropoda > Insecta > Coleoptera > Curculionidae > Pissodes > Pissodes strobi. The sequence continues at coordinate 5,044 of MU189487.1, read as the reverse complement.
AAAAACTACCGATTAATGTCAATTTTGTTGTCAAAGTCAACGCTTTTCCTTCTTATTTTTTACATTTCTTATCAGTTGTAGCGTAGCCATACAAAGTGATGTCATTTTCAAACATTCTGTATTATATGGAAAAATTTATTTTGAAAACTCTTAAAATTTAACGGTATACAGGGTGTCGCGAAATTAGTGGACGAAACAGCAACCATGTATTTATCGGTCAAAAATAACTAAAATTTTTCTTACAAATATATATCAGGAAGGGAGCTAGAGCCTCTTAAAAATGGGCCCCTGAATATGGTTTTCTTTAATTATTTCCGAAACGGTGTAAAATAGAGTCTTAAAGTTTTGGGATTCTACTAACTTTAATATTCAGAATTTAAAAATAGAATTGTAAATAAAAATTTTTAGTCAGGTGCGAACATTTTAGGGGGTGAATCTAAAAATAAACTTTTTTTGGTCTAACTTTTTTATATTTTTTATATTTTTTCTTCAAATTTTGAAAATTTGAATTTTTTTTCCTCAAAAAAGTGCCTCTTAGTTTGATTCGCTAGGACGCAGCGTTTTTGAGAAAAACGGATTTTAAAGTATACGAACTGCCAAAAACGGGTGTAAAATGAAGGTTATAATTTATGATATTCCCCAAAAATTCCTTTTGACGTTACAAAACTTCATATTATTATAAAATAGTAGAAACAGTTGTTCCAGAAAAAAACTATGACAGATTTTCAAAATTTGATAAACCATAGCATTCAATTTACACCCGTTTTTGGCAGTCGGAATACATTTATAATCCGTTTCTCTCAAAACCCTGCGTCCTAATGATACGAAATAAGAGGCACTTTTTTACGTAAAAAAATTGAAATTTTCAAAATTTGAAAAGAAAATAAAAAATAGCCCGCAAAAAAGTTGACGTTAATTTTTTAGATTCACTCCCAAAATGTTAAGCACCTGACCTGACTAAAATTTTCTATTTCTTATTCCATTTCCGAATTCTAAATATTAAACTTAGTTTACTTAGGGGAATTCCAAAATTTTAAAACTCTACTTTACACAATTGGAAATAATTAGAAAAAAAAACATCTTTAGAGGCCCAATTTTAAGAGCCCTAGCTCCCGTAGGGGGCGTTTCCCGATATATGTTTATAGAAAAAATTTAAGGTATTTTTGATCAATAACTACAGGGCTAATGCTTCGTCCACTAATTTTGGGACACTCTGTATGTTATTGCTCTGTTATTTGCTCAAACCGAGACCGGTCAAAGGAGGCCATTCATCTTTTAATATACTAATCTGACACTGCTGTACCAGAAGCAGATGTCCAGTTGTTTTAATGGATACGCGATGTTTTATCCCGTATAAATTTAACCTCTGGTTAAATCTAAAGTTAGTGTCATACAATAGCTTATGAAAAACCAATACAGGAAAGTGCAAACCGTTTTGTTCTATCTTTAGCCGTTTAGATTTTACAAGCTGTCAAACTTGGTAAATGGTCGATTTTCAACTGTCAATATTTCAAAAACCGTTAGAGATAATGTCCTATTATTCATGAAATATGTCTAGACTTTTTCGCACAGTCAAAAAATGTAGTAATATATAGGGTGTTCCATTTAAAAAAATATCAAAGTGACCCCTAGTACTTTTATTTGATGTTCAATTGTTTTTTGCTGAACATATCCGAATTCGCGCGAGAAAATTACATAAGATGGCTATTTCAGTTTTTTTATAAAAGTACAGGGAAAGTCAAAAAATCGCCTTGTCTAGTCCTCGTTGGATAACCCTGTACATAACAGTATAACATTTCTTCTAGAATCTTAAAAAGAAACAGCCCAATTTAAAATAAACAAGCGTAGTAGTGTGTTAACGAGAGTGAGTCCTCACGGAGGAGGTAATTACCTCCTCCGTGAGGGCTCTCTCTCGTTGGGTTTTGAGGAGTCTCTCTCATCATGAAATAAGTTTGTGCCGTCCTGTAAAGTGTTAGTTCTACTATTAAGATACACATAAGTCTGGGTGTTGATTCACTCTGTAATGTAACCTTGTTCAATTTCGCCTCGGTGTAACCTTGATACAGGTCGACACTCCGCCTACCGAGGACGTTCTCCCACCATGAAACAAGGTGTTGCCTTTGGTATAACCTTGACACATTTTGTACGTAACCTTAAGCTTTTATTCCCCACTTAAACAGCTATTATAAAAGTAGCAGCTTAGGGTTCAAAACTTTAATTCAAAATTTGTACAGGTAGATAATGGTGAATACAAGAAAACGAAAAAGAAATAGTGGTTCCAAAAAGCAAGTGGTGAAAAAATTAAAGTAAATAACAAAAATCCCATAGACGAACAGTCTATAGAAATTTGTCTAGCAATTATAAGTGCTTTTAGTGAAGAAAGAAGTTTTGATATTAGCAATACAAAATGGATGATATTAGGGATGATGTAAACATCCAGAGAGTTTTGGACTTTCTAAATGTTGGAGATTTAGGTTCAATAGACATCGAAAAATTTCAATCTATAGGTGACCATGATGTCAACAATTTTATGCAAATCGTAGCAGAACCATCCAATCCAGAGGAAATGGAAACGGATGCAGAAGATGAATATGCTGATGGAAATTTGGTGTTCCTTGAAAACTATAATGAGATTGGTTTTTTCAACCGAGTGTTTTGCATAACGCAGAGTTATGCTGTTGTAACAACATTTCCGGATAGAGAAGATCATATATTGTGTTATTTTTGTTTTTCACTTCATCTCAGTTTTTTTCAAAATTCTACTATTCATAAACATGTTAATACCCATTATAAGAGGAAAATGGAATATTCAATTAATGATTTGAAATGTATAATTTGTTCCAGATCATTGTATCACATAACCATACCAAACGCTTGTGTATATTGTAATGTTACTAATGGAGTTTTTGACATTGATGCAAACACTCATATTCCTATAGTACCGTATTAGATAAGTTTATTTTAATCGTTTTCTTGTATTTACTATAAAAAAAATAACATGTACAAATTTTGAATTCCATTTAACTATTATTAAAATGGCATAGTAGTTATTTGAAAACCAACAATAAAATTTGGCAAAATAATTTAAATATTTTAATTCATCCTATTGTAATGTTACTAATGAATTTTTTGATAATGATGCAAACACTCATATTCCTATAGTATCGTATTAGATAAGCTTATTTTAATCGCTTTCTTGGATTAACTATATAAAAAAATAACCTATACAAATTTTGAATTCCGTTTAACTATTATTAAAATGACATAGTAGTTATTTGAAAAACAACAATAAAATTTGGCAAAATAATTTAAATATCCTTTATTTAACCTATTGTAATGTTACTAATGAAGTTTTTGATATTGATGCAAACACTCATATTCTTATAATATCGTATTAGATAAGCTTATTTCAATCGTTTTCTTATATTAACTATAAAAATAACCAACTATACAAATTTTGAATTCAATTTAACTAGTATTAAAATAAAATAGTAGTTATTTAAAAAAACAACAATAAATTTCACAAAATAATTTAAATATTTTTATTTATATATTAAAGACAAACTGGCTCACAAAATTGAGTGTGAACGATCATTTTTCTATATTAACATATTAGAGAAAGCTATTTAATTTTTTTTTGCATTAACTATAAAAATTAACTACTAGTAAATATTTTATTTACTGTTTACGAAGGACATATTTGGGGTATACTTCCAATAACCATTAATTGATAATAAAATATTAAATATGAGGTTTAATAATTTATTAACGAAAACGCTATTTCATTTGCTTGCTCACATATTAATTTATTAAAATAATAATTCTAATATTTTTAAATACTGTTTACGATATGCACATTTGGTATAATACTACAAATATATATATATATTTATACATAAAATCCTATTATCTCATATTTATAGATGATAAAAGATTAATATGAATTTTAAATTATTTATCAACGAAAAATGGCTATTTTATTTTCTTGCTTGTGTACTAATCTAATAATTAAGTAATGCGTTTTTAATAAAACGTTAAGTAGATTACTTGAAAATTTAAAAATATTTATTAGCTAAAATTTGACCTTTTGTGTACTTTAAGCAATTAGTTTTCTAATAGAATGTTGTTTAAAAAGTAGATTACTTGAAAATTTTGAAAAAAATAATTTATTACCTTAAAATTTACCATATTATGTACTTACTTATGCACTAATTTAATTAAATATTAATCCTAAAATCGTCTCTACTGGCACTAATTGATTTGGGGGCACTAAATGTTGATGGGGCACTAAATTGTTTAAAATCTATAGGTCGGGGTCGGTTGTTGAACATGAAGCATCCTGAACAGGTGGCCGCACCAACCACCGAAGTGTCGCCGCCTCAAAGTCCACATCGGAGTCCTCATCGGAGGACGCAGCATCCAGAAACAGTCTCCTCCTAACATTGTTGAAATGTTGTTGGGGTGGTTGCTGGGGTGGTTGCTGGGGTGGTTGCTGCGGCTGTTGGTGTTGATGCTGCAGCTGCACAACGGCTTGTTGCAGTTGTTGTAGCTGGTCGACAGCTTGTCGCAGCTGCTGGACGGTTTCTTGCAGTTGTTGTTGTAGCTGCTCAACCGCTTGTTGCAACTGCTCGACGTCTTGCGGCTGCCCGACGACTTGTTGCGGCTGCTCGCCGAGATGTTCAGGCTGCTCGAGGGGTTGTTGCGGCTGCTCGAGGGGTTGTTGCGGCTGCTCGAGGGGTTGTTGTGGGTTTAACCCCACGGGAAAGCCCGCAACAATCCTGACGTTTCTGCCTTCCATTCGCAGAAAACGCCCATGCCAAAACGCATTATTGTTGTCCATAATAAATTAAATACACACTATAAACACTATGAGAATAAAATAAAATAAAATTACGTATAAATATAAAATTAAAACTTATGTAGATGGTAACACTATGAATATCAAACTTATTATGGCAACTGTTTTATAACACCATACTCATCTTCCCCAACCTACGCGAAGGTGTAGCCCATGTGCAAGGATATGGCATTGTATCTGACCTCC
>MU189486.1:32824-51314 GCA_016904865.1 Pissodes strobi | reverse complement strand
ATAAAATTAACTTCATCCCATTTATGTTTTGTATTGACCGTTTTTTTTCTAAAACGTCAATTGAGAAAGTTAAAGGGGGGCCCATTTATAGTGCAACACCCGGTACCTACTTGAAAATAATCCAAACTTTTTAGGTTATGTCCTGTTTTCTGACGAGGCCACGTTTAGAAGTAATGCTGCTGTAAATCTACATAACATGCACTACATCGCGACAGAAAATCCATCGTGGGGCATCATCAAAACCACTGGTCTCGAGTGATTAGTGTGGCATGTACCAGAACAGAATCATTGGGCCTTATTTTATTAATAATCTTTTAAATGGTCTAAATTATCTTCAGTTGCTATGAGAAGTTTTGCCCGATATCCTTCAAGATCTTAATGATCATGAACGTCAAAATATTATGTGGTTACTACACGCAATACCATCGCGGGATCTTGGATGAACATTATCCCCAAAAATGGATTGGAATGGGTATATGTCTCACCATTAACTATAAGGCAAAATAGACTAAGAAACGTTTGCAAAACCATACCACCAGGGATATAGGAACATTATAAACAGATTAAATATATGCACTCAACAGCAGAGGCGCCTGTTTGAACATATTTTAATAAGAAATAATTAGCCATTCTTGTGTTCCCTATTAAATTAAAATTTAAATATTAATATTTTCGTTTATTTTAGTAGTTACAGAAGGCTTTTATAATAGGTATTTTTTTTTTGTTTTACTCTTTCAGTTATTTGTATCCTTGTGTTTATTTTCATTAAATATGTGTTATAACCTTTTGTTTTTTTATTGCTACTACAATTAACAAGAAATAGATAAAAATAGAAAAGATAATGAATAAACCAAAAATATCAAAATAATTCAAAAACTATCAAAGATAGGTATAGGACGTACTTAAAAAAAAGTTCTAAGGTTCTTTATACTCTTTAAAATCACATAAAAATATATAGGGTGTGCCATTAAAAAAAACCATTTTTTTTTAATTTGAATATATATTATGAACAGCCTGAAGCTTTTATCTCAAATAATTTTTATGCAGAGAATAAACTTGTTCCCAAATATAAAAATTTCTAGCAAAATGCTTAATTAATAATAAAATAACGCGAGAAATTGTGATTTTAAATAAAAGCTTCATTGCTTCGGGCTCGTTTCCCGTCAGTGGCGAGATCTTTTAATTTTTTTAAGGTTATATTTGTTTTTCAAAAACTGTTAGTTTGGGGACACTGTTTAGATGTTAGCTATAATTTGGCAGTCCTTAATATATTTTTTATTTGTTGGTTGAAAATGCTAACAAAAGTTACTTATTTTGTTTATGTTTTTGTTTCAGATTAGTTCTTATACTGCGATGACTTGGAAAAAGGGAATCTGGTGAAGGCAAATTTGCACTAAATAGTATTTAAATTTTTTTAAGTGAGTGTCCCGTTATTTGGACGCGCTACAATTCGCCGCTCATAATTGGATGCGCGATAATTGAGCGCGTGTAAGTATTGGACGCACGATAAATATCGGACACTCATGACAGTTGGACGTTCATGCCAATTGGACGCTTACACGGATGTTTTTAAAATACGTCGCAAAATATTGGATGTTTATTCCTGACATAAAAGTAAAATAAATGTAGGTCTGAAAACGATACCTCAAAAAACTAGAGCCTTTTGAAGATGGCCCCATAATAGTTCTTTTTGTTACAAGTACCTAAAATGGAGTTTTTCAGGACGAATCATTGCTGTTTCCGGAATAGCAGATGAGTCCTGAAAAACTACATTTAGGTACGTGTGACAAACACTATTTTTTGTCATACGCTCCCAAAATTTAATTTTCATTGATACGTTTTTTGCAATTCTTCAGAACGCCTAAATTTGCAAATTTACCATAATTTTTAAAATCATAATGTACGACAAAGTTAGCTTAGAATTTGATATCGTAGCAACTATTTGACAATTTTGTCATGTCATTCGAAATTTGACATTTAGACATGTTCAGGAATTTTGGAATAGTCCGTAAAAATTGCCATGACGACTTTTAGGGACTAGGCCTAAAAAGAAGCATTTTACGGACTCAAATGAGTCCGTAAAATAGCTATTTTTGGGAGCGTATGACAAAAAATAAGTTTTATATCACCAAAATTACTTAGATTCCACAACTAATTTTGGGACAGAAATTAACACCGCCTTTCTAGTAGTAACAACGTCAAAAATTACATAATAACCGCGCAAAAGGATAGAAAGTAAAATGAAAAATGGTATAAAATACACGTTTTAAAAGACATTTAGCGCATTCGCACGTCAGGATACTACTCGCGAGCAAGTCGCGTCCTAGCTACATGCTCGTGCGAAAAAATATGGTCTTTAAAATTAGTTATATATCTTATTCAATGCAGTTGAAAACTGTCATTTAACTGCAGGTATAACTACAGAACCTGAAAGATTGCTAGTTGTTGACAAAATTAATGGCTTCTGGAAAATTTAGAATCGAAAAATTCAAAATTTTTCGCACCTAGACGCCATATTCTCAGCAGCTCGAGCTAACAGTTTCATGTTGACGCGTGATAGCGCATAGTGCGAGGGTACAGATTCGGAGTCGGTAAATTTGTGTTTATTGCGTGAAAATGAAATATTATGAGTGACATTAGTTGTGGAAAAAGTCGCTGTGCGGCAATAAAGTGTACGAACAATTCAAAAAACTGTAATTTTAGTTTCTCCAGGTTCCCACTAGATGTGGGAAGGTATGTAGTTACAGATCTTTATCGAAATAACAATATAAAGTATTTATAATGAAAATTAAAAATAGCAATAGTGGCCTAGATAACAAAACCAGTAAGTAGATTATTTTGCTAGTGTCAAGGTTCTGTTTGTCATACCTATTGTGAAATTTTGTAGTACGTGGTATAATTTCACATGTTGAAGAATTTAAAAAAAAAATGCATGCAAAAGCACAATGAGACTCAAATGATACTGACATTTCATTATGATACAGGGTTATAATCAATCAATATGCAACATCAGAGTAATACTTGGTCAATATCAAAGATTGCTATGATCACGACATTTAAAATTTATCAATTTTGACGTTAATTGTTACTATTTGCATAGGCAATTTTAAAAGAAGTACTAATTTTTTATTATTATGACTGGTCGTAGAGAAAATAGTGTATGCAACTCTCATTAAATGGCTATTAAGACACTCTCATTTCGTAATTCTCATACTCGTGTATAATGTACACATATTTTTTTTAAGAAGCAACCCACGCGATAACAAGGTACTTGATTTTGACCTTACATAATAAATTCACATACACATACAGAGCATTTAAAAAATTGTTCAGCATTATTTCCGAATGAAAGTTTTCTTGTAACTATACTAGGCACATAAAAATTTGCAAATCCGGTCCCGTTTAATTCTTAGCGGGCAGCCATAGCCTGCCCGTCGCCGTCGGTTGCTGCATTGGAGGGGGTGATATGCGCGTAAAAGTTTATTATTTTTATAGGAACGAAGCGAGAGTGGGCCTGCTGTATGTTATATATGCTGTGGCATAGTCTTGTGCCGCCTTAGCATAGAAATTCCGTACTTTACTAGCATACAAATATTTTAAAGAGCACCGCGGCATAAGCGTTTGTTTTTTCCTTTCTTATAGAATAAATTTTGAATTTTTCGATGTACTAATGATTCCAACTTCCTCCAGAAATCATTAATTTGATCAACAACTAGCAATTTCATTTCACTGAATGGGTGTGTACGCATAGTCTTATAGATTCATAATGATTGAATCGAATCGAAAATAGAGTGTCTTAATCAAAGTTCCTATGCTTGGAATCAATTGAATCATAAAATAAGATGAAATATTGTTTCTGTGTTTTCTATGTTTTATGAATCTGTTCGGCGCGTCGAGGTGTCCCAGTTTTTAAAATAGCAACTATAGCATTTCTGCATATATATATTACTAGTTATCACAGATTGTATGAAACAATGACAGAAAATACTTTTCTCAATTTTTAAAAGAAATGCTAGATTTTGGTTGATTTTTTTATTTTTTTTTTTTGATTTTATTGTATATTGTACTCCAGTTTGATTTATTAGTATTACCGATACAAATAAAACATATATCAAATAACGTGCAGCTGATTTTATGAAAGTTTTATTAATTTTTCTATAATTTCTTATTGTTTGTTTTATTTTTCTAGGATATCTTCAAACTGTGTTCGGTTATGAGTAATTTTCATGTGCGCCTTCAAAGTTTTCAGCAAATTGTAGGAGTTTTCACAATATGGGCATGCAAACTTTGAGCTGATCGAACATTGATTCTTCATGTGGAATTTTAGCGACCTTAGGTGCCTGTAGCCTTTATTGCATTTTGTACAATGATATGTTTCATCTAGAAAACAAAAACACATACATATATTATATTGTGGTTTATATAATGAATAAAATGGGAAAAAACGGAGCATTCTTTCAGCTTCTGCGAAAAGTGAAGATGTACGATTTTGTTAACTATTCTGCAGATTCAGCATATTAGACGTCAATATGATTATCCATATCTGATAAGCACTTTCCGTTTAATTGTCGGCGAGTTTGCAGACAGCTTGATGGTAGTCAGAATAATTTTTGTGAACTACCTCGGAATAAAAAAGCTCTCATTCCTTGGCCTCATACAAAAAAGTATACTGTTTATTTGTACTTACTCTTATTTTCACCTGATTCAGGAATTTTTATTAAATCACTGGCGTTTCTGATGGGAGAAATGTACTAAAAACAATTCTTCAGCCGTAAATAACGCTTATTCTGTGCTCGTTCTTAAATTAGGCGATTCCTTGCATTTTTTTATTACCTACTTAATTAAAAAATTAAATTACTTTTTTTACAGATGCACCATTTTCAAAGGCTTGTGCAATTAATTTATTTATGGACAGACGCATATACAACAGACATTTTTTTCAGTCCAGGGTTCAAAAGAATTTACTTCCTTACTTAGTGTGTATAAAAATTGTCCCTCACCCACAGTTACCTTTCCAAAGGATTCTTAAATTCAAAGTGGTACAAATTTGGGATCTCGGTAACTAGATATAAGATACAGAAACTCGGATAAATTTAAGAAAAAAAAACGAAATTTAATGCTAACAAAGGTCTGAACTTTGTCTTTTGGTTTTTAAAATTTTGGTGGAAAATGATTTTTTCGGACTCCATAAAAAAATAGATATTAACTCCGATGTTTAGGTTTTGGCCCCCCATCATCAACTTATTTTTTTTAAGAGGCGGACCTGGATATTTTACCTTTAAACTTGTTAACACATTCATACTTCACAGAACAAATACGTTCATAAGCGACAATTAAGGATGCCCTTTTTTTCTCTCTAAAATCTTATTTATCGTACATAATAACATGAAGACAATTAATAAAAAATTTAGTTTTACAAAAATCTATTGACTTTTTTTTTATTATTGGAACAAAATACTATAACAAAAAATCGAGAAGCTTACGATATCGCAGGTCATTCGTTAGGACTCAGCAATAATTAACCTAACGATCGAAGCGAACTATAATAGTATATTATGATATAAGTGTATAAGAGGGCCTTTAAAGCACGCGCGACATATTTCAAAACACGACGCGCAGCGGAGTGTTTTGTAAGTCGCAAGGGCTTTAAAGGCCTCTTATACACGTATATCATACGCTATTTTTTATTACGAATGCATCATAATCTCAAAAATGTTTTAAATATTAAACTTACGACGAATATATTAATCTGTCACATTTGACATGATCAATTGTTTCTATAGCAACCTTTAAAAAAGTAGGCGCATCGTAAACATCATTTTAAGCACGCTGCAGCGTGCGATAATCGTTGATTATGATGCATGCGTAATAAAAATATATTTATTTGAACGTGTAAAATCCTAAAGATTTATCAAGCAAATGCTTTCGTAAACGAAAAAACTACATATATTTCATAAAATCTTCTAAAATTTACTGAAAGTTGTAGATGCATTTTATATGATAAACAACAGGTACAAATTAATCTCTTTTGAGGATAACGGGTTCTAAATTTTCGTGTATTTTTACGTGCATTCAAAAAATCGAGAATACTTTTATTTTATAAGTAATACGAGAGACAGGTTTTTTCGCTAACATGACAATTTAGCTAATTGAATAGCTGCAGGAATTTACTTTCAGCTTAGTGCCATGTTGAAATTGGCGCACACAGAAGAAAAGAAGCTTTAAATTTTTATATGTAAAAACTACAAATTTGAAACAAGAACCTTGAACATTCATTTAGTACCTTTCATCTAAAGAACTCAAAAGAAAGTTATCTAGCGGATAAAATCAGGGCTGTTTGGGGTCAAGATATAGTTCTATATCTACCAAACTATTCCGCGTATGTATTTATATTGCTTAGCTATTTGGTAACCATTGCAAAAAATTTACTTGGAGCTCCGTCTTGTTATTCAATATCCCACATCGGCCGTAAATATATCATAACCCCAAATTCCTTGCTTATATTTTTTTATTCTGGAATGCCCAATAAAATTTTTTTTTCTGTTTGCGCATCCTGAGGTAGAGGACGCTCTTTTATCGCTCCAAAATATTTTAAATCACTATCCTCTGCTAGTCCATCCAGCATGCCTCTTTCACTGAAATGCTTCACGTTATTTTTTTTCAAACCTCTCCAAATTTGGGAACGAGATTTTCCTTAATCTGTTCTGCATTGAGTTAAGTGGATTTTATAAAAATAATAAAAAATATTGAGCGAGTCTGCTATAGTACTCGATACACTGATGTGTAAACATATGTCCTATATCGACATCATGGACAGGAAAATCTAATACGGCCCTGGCGGCTAGCTTTTTAGAAGCGCCACTTGAGTCGTTGCAATCGCGGCAGTCTTTTGTCCTGTATAAGCTTGCTCCTCAATGCGCATGGGTAATAACGTCACATCGGTTTACACATTTCCGTCCCCACATTTCCCCCATTTGCCGAGATTTACCCTTATACCGCCGCGTAAGATGTTTACACATCAAAAATGTATGTATTAATATTATACAAACAATAATGTAATATAAATTAATTATGTGTAATTTCATAATTTCACGTTTATCCATCTACAAAACACAAAAGAATAGGTAGTCTATCATCCAATTTAGTCAGAACGCTTCTTTTTGTTCTAAAAATATTTAAAAGCATTTAAACTTATGACTTTCTCCTGGATAATAAGCTCTATGTTTTTCAATGCTTGACCGTTACATTAGTGATTTTTCACATATATAATCAGAAAAAATCTGAATTTCTGTTTGGTGTAAGATATTTTCCGTCTTAACAATAAACAGCCAAAGATCCGCAGCTCTTCAGATAACATAATTGCCAAGGTATACTGAAAAAATTTGTAGTCCGTGAGTTTGCGTCCAAAAAGTGTTTTACGAGGAATAATACTTTTAGTTTGAATTATATTTTGGGCGTAGATTACACTGTAGAGAGTCAGTCAGCCAGCTAGCGAGACACCTGGCACTGGCGCGTTAGTAAACATATAAAATTAAATTTTATTCTTAAACTGTTTTTTGAAAACTCAAAATTTATCCGTAAAAATTTGGTTCAATCAAAAACCCGAAACTAATAGTCAGCAAGCATAAAAATGGAAAGCGTGGCGTCAGCATTGCTGCGTATGTGTCACTGTTGTTCGCAAAAATGCTTACTGAGAGCTGACGTTTATCTAAACATTAAAGTGCGCACGCAGCTTGTAATAATTGCAAGTTCATGGGTAATTAATTAGTCAGTTCTCTCATTTTCTCGTATCCAGCTCCCGAAGAAGCTGATAAAAAATCATTCACCATGCTTGTAAAATCGATTATAAAGCAAACGCTTCAATCAGATGATAAGACATTTTTGTCGCATTTACAGATCTGAATAAATTAATTGACAATTTTAATCAGTCTCTTAGAAAATAGAAGAATAAGTTTTGTCATTTATACGGGTTGCAAAAAAAGCAAAACTGTAGATGAAGCTCGATTTATAATTTTTAACAAAACGTATGAATTCAAAGATATCGACGAAGCTATCAAATATAGTGAGGACTCTGATTTTCCAACACGTAAAGCAGAGTTGAAAAGATTATTATTACAACACACTTCGTACGTTTTAATAATCTGAAAGAATGCACATAAAAAAGAGCCAACTCAAAGGTGTACAGTGGAAAATGGTTGGTTGGAAATCAATTGACGATATGATTTTGATTGGTACGAAGGAAATCAGCTGCCTGAGTTCGTTAGTGATGTTTTAGTACGACCGGAAGTAACCAGAGGTACTTGTAGTAGTCAACTTTTAATTATTATCAAGTATTTCACAAATTTCTGTACCAAATTACTAAATGCTGTCTTTTGGTTTATGCCCATGCTAAATTTGCTAGAACAGACGATGCGGACGAAAAATCACGTGAAATTGACGGAACATTCGGCAATTAGGATTATGAGAGTAGTGGAAAAATAATGAAGATGATAGTGATTTTGAATAATGAATGACTCTTTGTGCATTTATTTCGTCGCACTTTTTTTGAACAGATTTAGATGACTGACTATTTGTTTCAAGCTCCTAATTAAATCAACTATTTACAGAATATAACAGAATAATTCTCGATTTAAAAACAGTTTAGGGATATGAATAAATTTAACACGTTAACTAATGCGTTAACTGACTACAGTGGCAATCTATGGTCAAACCTAAACTAACCCAAACTAAAAATATTAGGATACGTAAAACACTCACACTTTTTGGACACGAGCTCTCGGACTATTGCCGCTAAAATTAAAGATAAAATAACTCTAGTTTGTGAATACACGTATAAACGTATGAGGATTTAGACGCCAATAGAGATCGACTTAGACCTATAGGGTGTAATATAAAACGAACCTAGAATTTTTAGTAGATTTTAAGGATTAAAGAAAATATAGAGGCTTAATTGCTTTTTATTACTATATTCAATAATAATAGATAACGTCAAATAACTATGGTATCTTTCTTTTTTGAGATTTTCAATATTAACCGAGACAGAAGTATGTCAAAATATAATGATATACCTTGAGGTATATGTCAAATTCATTTTTCATTCTTGATATATTGGTTCGTCTTGACCCATCTGTAAATCAGAGACTGTCCGAATCTATGTCCTTCATACACCCGATTTTTAATTTATGTAAATTAATTTTGTCCTAATAACCTTATTATTTTGTTTTAATTCAAAATTGTAATACCTTCCATTTTGCCTTAGGTACGTGATCAATAATACTGGGATATTATTTAATTCAAGAATTCATAAAAATGAAGAAATTTACGATATTAGTTTCATTAAAATGGGGGTATTTAAGTTCCCGAGTCCGCCAAGGTCCAATAGTGAATTCGTACAAACGTAAGACCATATTTTACTCTATTTTACAAATTTATATCAACTATATCATTTTAATATAAAACTGAAAAGGCATAAAAGAACTGTCCTAGGCATCAACATCAATATTTAATTTATTATAATTTATAACGATATTAATAACAATTGAACCGTCATTTCAAGTCAAAGCCATGCTCCATCTTCATGTGCCTCTTCAAATTCTTCTTTAAATTGTAAGAAGCCCGGCCACATATTTGACAGCAATATTTTTCTCTGATGCCACATTGGTTTTTCTTATGAAATAGAAGCGATGGAATGTGCTTGTAACTTTTAAGGCAAGTATCGCACTTATAGGCGGCTAAAATAAGAATAGTTTAAAGTGATCCCGACAAAAACATATTCCACTTACCTAACTTAAAAATGAAAATATCCAATTTGGGCATTTTTAAAAAGAGACTTATTGAACATGACTTAACCCGATAAACAATCATATTCAATTAAAGTATTTTTATCAATTATCTAATTATTGATATTTAAACAAAAGTAACAGTTTAAAATTATCTATTGAGGATCTGGAGATTATACCTATTGTAAATATCTATAAGATATATTGTCACGAGTATCTTTGGGGGTAGCTCGTTTATTTAAAGAATACCTTCTCAGAGAAGAGCCTCGTCGCGATTAGTACAATGACGGGGTCTCAATGCTTCCTTTAATCTACCACTGGATGTTCTACTCGTGAGGACACGCCTTGTTTAGCGTGCCGGGGGGTAACTGAGGTAGACCGGGATCGCGTGACGTGGGGTAAGAAGAGATGATAAAGTAAGCACGTTTAGTTTATAACAATAACAATGTATTAACGATAAAACTTTAACAACAATTATTGGTCAGAAAAATGAGATTCTATTATACCCGATTACTACGGTGCGCATGTTTTCTCGATTTGAGGTACTGTTTATAGGTCTTTGTTTACTGTCTTATAATTTATAGTTTTTCTTAAGAGTTGGGTTTTATTTAAGAGCACTAAGAGCTTTCACTAAACTTTTTAACTGACTATTTAGACACTTGTCTTTCGGAACACTCTGACAAACTTCTTGTCAAGACTTTACTATGGAGGTTGTGCAACCCCTGGTCCTAGCAGTCGTCAAATGGCTAACCGGTACCAGGTTTGGTAGGAAAGGAATTGAACCTAAAGCAGTCGTATGACTAACTCTAGGAGCGGATAGAACCCAGAAGGCAGTCGTCAAATGGCTAACCTTGGGAGCTGGAGGTGAGACTAAGTCTGCCGAACTGAGGATTCGGCAGCGTATTTATATAAAACAAAGTGATGATCATTGCATTCATAAGGATCAAAGTCGCTCCCGTTGATTGCTCGCGTTGTTTATAGTTTGCCTTTAATGTTTATATAACAATCTCCAAGTTCAAGTTCAAACTTTCCACAGGGTGATATTTGTTTAATAGCTTATGCATTTTAGTAGATTACAATATTGTAACAAAGAACAGCAGAATTATTAAGGGTCACTACGTAGGCTCAATGGCCATTAAATAATGATTTGGATAGAATTATTTAATGCTAAATTTTTGATGAGCGATAGTAGGCTGGATCAGCCTGAACAAGAATTTAAACTATATTCATTGGAATATCCTATGCCTTAATGAAACTAGAAGCCATCAAGAAATGAACCACACGCATAAAAAAATTGAGGAAATTTAATATCAATAACAGAACACCGAAAAGAACGGATTTTTATGAATGTTAAATCTTTCGTCAATAAAGTCGTACTTCTCGATATATATGCTCTAACAAAACAAGAGTTGATGAGATAGCATGCCTATAATTTAATAAGGTAATAAGAAAAAAACAACTAGAATTTGGAAAGAACATGTAATTCAATTTTACAGAACGAAAACAAATAACGCACACATTTTGAATAACAGCCGGAAGGAAAATAAGCGTTTGAAAGATGAAGTCAGAAGAATTGGCGAACAATTGAAGAAACTAATAAATTGTCGAAGTTGCTTAAACTAACTTACCATACGTGAGTCCAATACTGTGAGAAAACAAAAAATATATTGCAAAACTTGGAGTACTGAATGGAGTAAGCAAAAAGAGGGCAATGGATAACGTAGATTCCAACAAACTCCAAGCAAGGAGAAAGTAAAAATAAAAACGGCACTAAATAATAAAATTTAAATGATTAAGAATATAATAATATATATCTAAGCCAAATTAATATTTCACTGATAGACCAGGAAGGAAATGAAGTAACAAATGGAAAACAAATTCAAAAAATAATACGAAGTTTCCACAAGAAGTTACACGATACGAGAACATAAATAAGGCAGCAGTCTTAACCAAAACAGAAGTTTAATATAAAATGTAGATTCAGGATAATTACCGGAGGTGTAATTGTTCTGAATCTACATTTAAATAATAGGGGTACTAGGAAGAAATACATTACCAGAAGAAGAAAAATTACGATAGACGGTTCATAGAAAGTTCATAGAATATCTGATAAAATTAGTAGTTTGGATTACTAAGCATAAAAAATTAAGAAATTGAAAAATGACAACTTATCGAAATATAAAGCCTAGTGTCATGTAATCATCATATATCAGACAAAATACAGTATTAGAGAAATAAATTGAACATCCGATATTAATACGAATATTTCCCTCATATAAAAAAAACCTTAAGATGATTACAATTATCGATTAATTAGAGAGGTAGATTTAAAAATTGTCAGTAGTGATAGACCACATCGACGATTCAACTGCATCAGGTGTCATGTTACCATTTCATTCATAACAGCCTAATTCAGAGATCAGCTCTATAAATTACTTCAATAATATACGGAAATATATCTAAATATCTCAGGCAAACCTAAACCAAGCAAAACCAACCCAAAATAGCTCAAACTAAGTAAAACCAACCCAGAATAATCAAAACTAACACAGACTAACCACAATTACGCGCGCTTGTCTCTTCACTAACCCAAATCAAGCAAAACCAACCCAGACTAACCATAATTAACAAAGTAAAGAGACCATCGCGCTACGCGGGCTTATCTTCGGTATCCCAGATTAAGCAAAAATAATCGAAAGCAGCTTTAATTAACCAAACAAGCGCATTAAGACGCGGCGCTATGCGTTTGACCAGCCCGCGTTACGGGATACAGAAATTTGTCATTATAAGTGTTCTTTGTTGGTGCTAAATTAATAAATGAGTATTTCAAATTTCATGTCCTGCTTTTAGTGCTGGCGCAAATGTCATTTTCTGAAATTGCGTCAATATTAAAGTATTTTACCTTATAAAGATACAGCAAAATCTTATAGAAGTTCTTCCAAATTATAAAAACTAATCCAAATATGATCGTTTTTTTCTTAACGTTACGCCTCTGGTGAATGTTTTGATCTTTTGTTATTAGTATACCTGCCAAGTAACGTAAAAATGTATTTAAGATAGAAATTAGTTAGATAGTTGCATAATGTTTCAGTTTTTAAACACCCTTGGTCCAAAATATTTTCCACTCAAGAATGGAGCCCACTTTTTTCATTTCATGTAAAACATTTAATAATATATTTATCGTTTGCACCCGATGAGTAAAATATGTCCAAGTATCCTAAAAAGCCATATAAAATTTTTGGTCTTGAGGAGTAAGCTGTGCCTTTGGAATAAAAACAAATAGCAATAATTTTCCTTTACTCTGACATATGAAATGAATCATTATTCAGTCAGTCGTTCTAATTATATCTTGTAACTATTGTGGACAATTATTTTGGACCAAAAGTGCTTAAATGTGTTTGCAACACACTGATATCTAAACTAGCTTTTATCTCTGGAAAAACTGAAACATTATGAAACTATTATCTAATTTCTAACTTGAATAAATTTTGAAGTTGTTTAGCAAGTATACTAATAACAAAAAAAACAAATCATTCACCAGTAGCGTAACATTCAAGAAAATCGAGAAAAAAAAGAGAAATTAAAAGCTGATTTACTTAACTCAAAATTTCATACAAATTTCATACTTAGATTACGTTTTTAATTTGGAAGAATAAGATTTTGCTGTATTTGATTCCGGGAAATGACATTTGCTCCCGCACTAAAAGCAGTTAATAAAATCTTAAATACTGATTTATTGTTTTAGGGCAAGCACCTACTTTTATCAAGAATAACATTTTCTGAGGAAGCATTAATAAAGAAGTTTCCCATATGTTGCATACTTTTTTGGACACACTGGAGAAGAGGGTCCAGTTTTCGTCGAGGATCCTCATTTTGGCCCGGCTACATGTCCTGAAAATTCCAACCCTCTAGCTATACTGGAACATACTTAATTAAAGGGGCGCGGGCGTTTCACTTTGATAACCGTTTCAACTTTGATAAGCGTTTCACTTTGATAAGCGTTTCATTTTTGTGACTTTAACCTCGCTAAAGAAGTTTCACTTCAAAAATAAATCAAGATCGAACCTTCGAATTGCTTGTACAATTTTGCTTATAATTTGGATCTGAAACAGTTCAACTATAAGTTAATAAAACTAAGTAAAAAAAAGAAATATCTGAAAGCAAATTAAATATTTAATTATTGTAACTATGGCATTTGAATGTTATCAAATAAATAAACAGGGGCGTTACTGTGCTTATGAGTGGCGCGGTGTAGTTATAGATAAAGGTGATCGGATCAATTACTTATAATTTCATATATATGGTGAGAGTTATTATAATTTGCCAATAAATGAGATACAACCTTTAATGGACGAGCTACCAGATCTCATAAATTAAAGTGTGTTCAATACTGGTATGTCATAATGATGACACCAGCAAATTCCATAAGAATGCGCTTGGTGTCATGATGACGTAACATTGAACCTGTATTGAACAAACTATACAATACCTGTTGTGTATAAACTGTACACTTCCCTATGTCACTCCGCTAGACAGTGAGTATCAGGTTGAATTATTGACAGTTTGGCACCTGAATGGATAGGCAAATACGGGACCGTATCTTAACCAGCTAGTTGTTTAGAGATAACTTTTTTGTAAGACAATTTGAAAGAGAAATTGTGTAGAAATAAAGTTAATAACATAGAATAACTAAATAAATGATTAAGGAGGGAAATGAAAGTGGGTATAAAGGAAGTTATTAAGTGCCAAATTCTATCAAGACAATAAAAAAGCAACTAAGTTGGGGCTTGAAAACACATTTTTATCCACCATACTGAAATATAATTTTTGACACTCAACGCGCGTTGCGCTATGTTAGCATAATCAGGAATAGATTAAAACTGATGATGCTAATATGTTGAGCGCAAAGCTTGTCAAAGCACAAAAATATTGTTTCCATAATCCCGAAAAACCGTGTTGTGGAACTTATATAGCTAACGAAGGGGGTAATGTTGAAAATATGTGTTAATTATTTACTTATTTATTTCTTTGGAATTTATAGGTGTTATTTGTAATTATTTAATAAGCCACATATTTGGAAATGTTTTTAGTAATTAGGCTATTATGTCTTGCTAATTAAATTAATAAACACACATCTTTACTCGTTTTCTATATAAACCTACTATTAAAACGACATTTAGTTTGGCTACCCTGTATAAAAATACATTCTGAAAAACGTATAAAAACTTAATATTAATACAAAGGTATTGTTAAGATTTTTGTTAAAAAGATACAATTTAGAGTAAATTGCCGTGTCCAAAATTCGGAATGTGGTGTTCATTTAGTGTATACGCAGCTTCATATAGACGACGGTAAAACTAAGCTAAATTTTATTAATGTTTTAGTGGATCTTATGTTTTTCCGCCAAGTGCCTATGCAAATTCCCTTTTCTTTTAGTTTTGAAGTTGCAAAGCGTGCAGTGATACTTCGGTTCATTTCCACAGTCCTTTACGTGATTATTGTAACTTGTTTTGAGATTAAAACCCTTGCCACAAAGACTACAGCAAAATCGAAACACTGAAAGTTAAAATAATTAAAATATTTTCGAATTCATAGCACTAGTTATCCTATGATCCTTGAATAAAAGGGAATGACTGAAACAAATGGAGATTAGAGATGGAATCAATTAGATAAAACAGATTAAATTCTACAAACCAATGTTTTATATAAAATCGAAAAGAAATATACTGACATATCATTACATTTAGTGTTAACATAGTTTTTATGTATAAGGCAACAGTGAGGCTTGGGCCAACTCAAATTAACAGTGGTATTTTAATAATCTAGTGCATTATTTTCAATAAAACCATTCTCCAAGAATTAAGCAACTATTCTTTATTTTCAGCTTATATTTAGTAACACTAAAAATCTATGGCACGCAAATTTATAAAATAATGGCACAAACAAAATTTCCGTCTAGGACCTAAAATTACCGACTACATGTATATATTTACGAAACGAAATATAAGGAATCGCTTATATACAATTTAGGTCAAAGGTTAACACCGACTATTATACAGTTAAATATTAGTAGATTTAATCTATAGAATTATTGTAATAAAGTTAGATAACCTTATAGAATATAGGGTGAAAGGCTGGCTAAAAGTTGTAAAACAAGTGACCAAGTGTAATTTAGAACCACAACAATGTATTGGTTTAAGGAAGCAGCCGCCATAAATTCCCAGCTAAGCTATGATACAGTAGCAGCGAATGGACAAACGTTGCTTGATTTTTCAATGGAATCGCTTTTACTTTTAATATTTTGAATGCCTTCCCTTTTTAATGTCTTTTTCAGCACCCCTCCTAAAAACAGTAATAATCCCTGGAAAACATATCTGGGTTAAAAAGAGGCTGATGCGTCTCTTGAAAACTATAGTTAGGTTCATAATTGTGCCCCAGTTGTAAGCAAATTAATAAAGTTCATAATTTAAGCATTTAGTGAGACAAAACTTGTATTATTACCGAGAAGAATTAAAAATGTAATCAACTTAAATAGTTTGATAATTAACATCAAACGACAAGTAAAGAATGATACGTCTAGCGACTAGTTCTCTTCACCAATCAGAGTCGACCAATCTATTTAAGTACTAGTTTCTTTTATCTGAGGGTACTACGCGAAAGGCTTTTCGAAAGGGTCTTTCTTTATAGACGTACATTTTATCGCGAAACTCTAGCACATGTTACCGAGGATCTTTCCAGAATTAATTCTATTAGATCCACTTTAGCTCATTAAAAACAAAGTCATCGATGATCTCTCGGCTTTTTCCAATCAGAAATTGGCTTATTACAAACTTCTAAAATCGAGTGGCTAGTATCACTGTTGAAATTCTGCATCAGCCTTATTGTGACTTGTGTTCACTATTTTATTTCTAGCTGTTTCCTTGTGAATAACCGAGCAAATCATCAGATTGTTTTCAAGATGATTTGATAATTGGACTAGGTGTGAATTTTCTATTTCAATTCCACAACTAAAGTGGTAGTATTTTAGTGAAATACTACTGAATACTGGCCCTAGCCCATGAAATCCACACGCACAACCTACGCGTGGGTTAGCCATAGTGGAATGGGGTGAGGAAAACAATGTCCAGTTTAACGCAGGAAAGACTCATGCAGCTGTATTTTCAAAAAAGCAAATGCCGCAGGGCCTGACGTATCAACGACAGGACAAACACTGATTCTGGCCTCATCCATAAGCTTGCTGGGCATTAACGTAGAGAACAATATGTCTTGGCGTCGCCAAAATCGCCAAGGCAGCAGCACAAAAGCTAGGAGCAAAACAGTTGTATACACTTCATCAGCTCTTACTGCTACATAAGGACCATCTTTGGAATACTGCTCCCATGTAGAGGGAGAGGGTTGGTTCAATAGGCGCACGAAAGAAGCGACGTTCTTGTGGTCTTTAAATATTCCTTTCGCTCGGCCACGCATACCATTTCCTTACTCTCTAGCTTTAATATTCCTTTAATTTCGGTATAGCCACCAAGAATTCGTTAGCAACCGTGGGTGGAATTATCATCTAAATTAATTGTGCATTTTAAGTCATTTAAAGGATTATAGCTATTTTCAATTTTTTACACACCAGTGGGCCAAATTAAACTTAACAAATTTTTTAATCACTAATAACTTTCTATATGTTGCACCTATTTTTTTTGGAGGGCTAGCAGGCTTAAATGTTCTCACTAGCATATCCAAGTTTGATTACATAATTTTAGACAAGAAGTGTTTCTAAAACGTTGCTTTTATCGGTTTTTCCTAAAATTAATTTTAACGCCTTTTTCGATAGCTAAACTTTTAATAACGTAATGAATAATAAGAAAATGTAACTAAATATTTATTGCATAAACGTAACATTACAGTGAATACAAAAATTAGAAGAATTGTTTATGTATATAACAATCTTAATCAAAGCCAACGGCTCGGTTAATCAACTATAGGATAAATATTCGCCAGCAAAAAAGTATTCCTCCTTGAAGGTTGTTTTCCTCTTCTTGTCATTGAATCATGGTGAACCATATTTTGCATCACTCCCCATATCTACAAGTTTCAGATAGGAGCTATTAGGGGGCCAATTAGAAGGTGCGATGAAATCTAATGAAATGAAATGAATGGCCGACTTGAGCGCACTCGATCTTGTTGAAAAATATAATTCGATGATTAATAAATTATTTCTGGAAGTATTTATGACAGAACCTCTCTTTGAGTTACTTGCTCAGGTATGAACCATCCAAGGAAACTACAACTACTTCTGGAAAATGATGCCTTTCAATTAAAAATTTTAATTGCAAGTCAACTCTACGCACAGATGATCTCTCTATTCCTGTTTGTTTTAAACAATTTTCACAATTTTTGGGTTTATCGTAATGTTTCCTCTAGTTATTGATTGCTGTTTTCGTCCTACTATAGCCAGCGTTCAGTTCAATTGAATTATTTGTCTAACTGAAATATCTTAAAGAGGTTGTACAGGGTTATCCAACGAGGACTAGACAAGGCGATTTTTTGACTTTCCCTGTTCTTTTATAAAAAAAACTTATGTAATTTTCTTCCGCGAATTCGGATATGTTCAGCAAAAACAATTGAACATCAAATAAAAGTGCTAGGGGTCACTTTGATATATTACTACATTGTTGGACTCTCTGGAAAACGGTTTGCACATCCCTATCTTAAGTTTTCAT
>MU189485.1:29206-51318 GCA_016904865.1 Pissodes strobi | reverse complement strand
CAATACATAATAGATAAATAACTTTAATTGGCTTTATTTATATGTCTGCATGAACATGATGATGTCTTCAGCGCCACATCCTCGGTTAATAAAAATGTGACGTTTTTAAATCATGGGCGTATCAGAATGTTCTGATAGGCGTTTTAGGTAACGGAAGTATCGACTTTTATAAGAAAAATACGCACGGATTAACACATGCAACAATCACTATCTCAATTTTTTAAATATAGTTGAAGTGCTTAATTGCAAAACTTAACAAGTCCAAGCGTGGGAAAAATTGAGTTATTAATATCGTTGGGTTCACAACGGTGATATATATTAGCTGGCAATGTTTTCAGCAAAAAGTAACAAGTCACTTGAAAAATTAAAATAGAAATTAATCTTTGGCACCAAAACTGAAAAAGTCCAATGGATTGTGGTGTCGAACGTTTTGAAATCTATGCAAAACGATACAAGTCCTTCATTTGAACAATATCCACTAAAATTGTGTTTTAACATATTTTGACATCTAACGGAGACTTTCGATACACCGTGCTAATTTACAATAGTTTGGTAACCTACAAAGTCAAAGTCAAAATATAACTTTATTGTCGTAACTTACCAAGTTGTTGACAAAACCCTACTCAATATCTAATATCTAAAAGGTCGATAATTACAATAAAACGTATACCTAAGTACTAAAAAATACACCAATCCATCGAGTAACAAAGAGAAAAAAGACGATATAAAAAGTAGCACAAACTTCACAAACATTTTAAATCAATCCTATCACAAAAAAATTCGTTTAGGTTGTAGTAAGCCTTTTCCGATAACATTTGTTTTGCTTGTTTTCGGAGCCGTTCAATACATGGTAGCCTTCACAACCGTAAGGGGAGATGATTAAAGATCTTGCCTCCATAAATTATGGAGCTTCTAACTAGCTCTGAGCGTAGAATGAGCAACCCAAGGGTATGAGTGTGACGCATATTATATTGCCCAACTATAGATATCTCACTCTTGTATTTCTTAAAAATAAGACAAACCGTCTCCAAAGCAAATATGCAACACAAAGTTAAAATGACATGTCTTACAAATAATGGACGACATGAATCGCGAATTTTTGCACACATATATCTGATTGTCCTCGTCTGCAAGACAAACAGAGTTGAACAAGTAGTGAGCACATAAACCCCAAAAACAAATACCATATCGAAGGTGGGTTTCGACCAAAGCAAAATAAGAATTTCTAGCAATGGAGAAGTCCAAACTGTTCAAAATTACCCTGAGGGCATAACAACCAGAAGAGATCTTATTGCATAAATAACCTCCACAGCACACTTAAAATTTAAAATGTTGGTTTTGGAAACATTAAATGATAAAGAGGTTGCATCACACCACCGCTTTATCTTCATCAAATCTGTCCTTGCATTGGATTTGAGATGATCGACATCCGAATCATGCCAGAGAATGGTAGTATATGGTGAATTTCCCCGCTATCGAAAGGGCATTTACATATATTAGGAACAAAAGTGGGCCCCAAGACAGATCCCTGGGCAACGCCGTCCCTCACACTCAGTTCATCCGAGCTGCTCGCAACAAACACTACCGTTTGAACACGCTCAGACAAATAGGATCAAAACCACTTAAACGCCATGCCCCTACATCCATACATCTCTAGTTTCAACAACAGTATTCCGTGATCCACACAATCAAATGCCTTGGGACAGATCACAGAATACCGCCGCAGCAGCCTCTCCAGAGTGCAGCCAGGTGTATAGATGTTCGAGAAAGTCGAAAATAGCATCGCTCATACCCATCAGCTCTTGGAAGCCAAACTGTTGCGTGCTCATAAGGTCATGTCTCTTTATAAAAGAATTCATCCTCACGTTAACCAGCTTCTCGACTACTTTACCCATGGCAGGCAACAGTGCAATGGGGCGAAACTTTGAGGGACTGTCATGGTCCTCACCCTTATGAATAGGTACAATCACAGCCTTCTTCAGACAGGCAGGCCGGAAATCTGCCAGAAAAAAGAGGCATTTATGGCCTCAGCCAGAACCTGCATAATACGACAAATGGAACTATACTTCAACGCGAAATAGTAGGCTTTACTCGGTTACTTGATGGAGTAAATCACACGTTTTACCTAAACAAACGCCGGAATATTTTACCGTAATCTATGATGAACGCGTTATGCAATAATAAAAAAACGTTAAGAAAATATAAACGAAGGCCAGCGATACTGCAAATATCTACTCGTTATGGGAAAATTCAAGTAACTCGAATAAACACTTAATCAATGGTTAATTAACGGACGTCAAATCATGATTTGTTACAAAGCCGTATTACTAACTAACTATGTATATTTGGGTATCAGTTATGATACGTTGGTAACAGCCGCGAAATGAAAAGAACTAGTCCGACCTGGCGTTATTGTAGCAACTAAGCAATTATAGAATTTAAGGTATGTTAAACTTAAACGTAAGTGCTTTCCGGTCAAGTTACCAAACAGTTTGTTTGTGAAAAAAGATATCAAAGGTAATAATAAAAATTAAAGAATAACGCAGGGTCTACTAGGCCGTAACGACAAACAATAGTAGTTATCAAGACTATAGGTACTTCGGCTAGATAGGCGTAGCCAAGGAAAACCCTGTCGTTAGCGATACTCGACCATAGTAATATCCGTCGATAGCAATAAACCCGACAGTAGAGCCCTGTGTAAGGGGTAGCCGGTTGCTTATCGCTAGTTAGCCTTACAGTTGCACGAGAAGGTTTTCTCTAAAGCAGCATTCAAATCCCACAAAGGGCGGTTTCAGACACCAACACTTAATAAACGATAAGGCACAGATATGGACTGAAACTATAAAAATGGCCCGGTTAAAGAATCCCACAAAAGGTAAAATCAAAATTAATTCCACCTGACTCAAAAGGTAGGTCGACGTAGAGTCACACCAGTAAATCGGAAACTCAAGGAGCAGGCCTACGACAATCCCCACTTCGAAAATCTCGCTCCACCAATGAATGCATGGCTTGACAAATTACATGTTCCTCCCAATAATTCATCCAAGGGATTTAGACAATAGAAACATGGGATTTCGATGTATCGGCATCTACCAAAAAAAAATTGCTCGGGGTAGCCAAAAGGGCATTGTCATTAAACCACTCTATCTAATAAAATTTCCTAATTATTCCGAACGCAATTAAGTAACTGCGCGCGATGCACGCCTCGACATCCAATGCAAAAACAGTATGCGTTAAGATTACCACTCATCATTTGTGGCAGCATAGCTATATTCACGGTAACATGGCTATTCGGAACCTGAAACGCTAGAAACCACAGACTTTAATCTCGGGGTTCTTATGCGCCAAATTCAATCCGTCCAAAATTGAAATTTGTCTAGCGACGCAAATTTAACAATTAATTGCCTCGATCAGAATATCGTCGGAGGGACACGAAAGCCGGACGGAACCTACGAGGGTTTTACGCTAATATATATAATTGCGCTAGAAACTATAAGGACGGCGACGAGTTCTAAAGTTATTTTCGCTTCGATATACGATAGCCAAATCGGCCCGTGACAACATGTAAATGAAAACGTAATTTCTTGTAATAACGCGCGCCTGCTCGGGCAGGCGCGCGCGGTACTGGTAAGTTTAAATTTATCAATATCAGAAAGTACTATTATATTTTAAAAACAAACCTGTCTTTATATGCATAAACACTTGACGTCGATACGGATAGGTACTTACATATAATTAGCGCATTAAAAATAAAAGAAAATTCAAGTTTAAGAAAATCACATTTTAATAAATAAAAATCAATATTAAGAAAAATATAGAGATATTCAAGATACATAACAAAACGGTTTAATAAATACTTTTAATAGCGCCTGAAGTACCTGTTTACAAGTACAACGTTCTTTAAAAAGGCCGCTTGTGTTTTGTGTTTTATGTGAGTATTAACTGTGGTGTTATCAACGAAGTTAGAAAATCCAGGACTTCTTAACATTCGCCAGGCCACACAATTACAAAGATCACCAATGCGTCTTTGTCTTAAGTAGCGATCTTGCAAATATCGCTGGTTTTAGAGTTGCATTCATTTAACTATGAGTTCTTAACTTTACCCCCTAGTTTGATGAAACTAAACAACATAAATGAAGGTATAGTCGACGATTATGGTAACAATCTAAAACATCATTTCGAAATAAATAAATTTTAAAAAATTGCACAAACGCCGCATTCACAACCAAAATCTAAGGCTAATTGATACCCCTATAAAAACGCTACGGGAAACCGTAACTCGAAAGTATCTAAAACATACCAATATTTTCAGCGAGAACCTTGAACAACTGACAAAATAACAGTAGTTTAAATTCTGTTGCAACTGTCGTTTTTGACTTAAAGAGTTTTGGCTAGAAATATATATACAAAAATAGTTTACAGGTAGGTTTTGTCCTTCTTATATCATATGAACAAATTATATCGCTCGTTGTTTCTAGACGCAGCTATCAATATTTAAGATCATCAATCTAACTAAGGCACGCTACACCGCTATCCTGTCTCCCCTGCGTTTGTCTGTAGTCGTTATTTGAGGCTTTGGCATGTTCGCACAATACATTGGCTTCCGATTTATCATATGGAGCCCAAAACCTAAAAAAATCGTCATAATGTAAACAATATAAAAAATAATGGGATGTGTAGTACTTTATGTTATTATTGGATTGTTATGGAGCTTTAATAGAGCGGCCATTTATATTTCTAAAATTAAAGAGCGTGCCTTGTTGAAACCGCTATAGTCACCCGTTTCGTAAAATAATAACGATAATTAAAAGTTAGAAAATTCATACTATTTAACAACAAACGACACGTCTCTTGGCATTTTACCGCGAGATGTTCTCTATAGACATAACATTAGTTGCTTAAATGGATTTAATGCTACACATTATTATTCATTGTGAAAACTGTTGGGGAAACACCCCAGCAAGTGTATTAACTTATCGTTTTTCATCGTACAGTTTTGTGATAACACGCTGTATGTTCGTAAAATGATTGAGCCATATTTAAACTCCGAATAGATTGATTTCACCCCAGGTAAACAACAATTTGTGCATTTAAAACATTGCATTTCAGTTACTCCTTAGTCCGAACCTGGATTGTCGGTAAATATTAGCGTTTTAAATTCTCTTGTCTATTTTATCGCAAGATCGAGATCTGTGAGACACGAATTATAAGGGCAATTTTTTGATATTCTTATCTTTATAGTTATTAATCTTTAAGTGTTTATACTCAGTTTGCATTGTCTCTAGGAACTCTGGCGCCCAAATATAATTAATAAAAGAGACAACTCACACCCTCCGAGAAAACGAATCTCATACTTAATTAAACTAAATAAATTAACTTTCTCTATAATTTAGTATCCAACTAAATGTATGCTTACAAATTGGCGACTGAGCTAGTATTTCATTATTAAGTGACGCCCAACTGATCAATTCGTTACAAAGTGGCGCCCTATGTAGGGGCACTATTTTCGTTACAACATCTACCAAGTCGTAGCTCTGTTTTAAGTTTAGTTTAGTAAAGTTTACTTGGAGAAGTCGAAGAAAAGTAGTGCAGTAGAATCATTCACCCTTAAAGCATCTACCTAGTCGTAGTTCTGGTTGCCTACAAGGTATTGGGCCATTTTCTCATTTTGTTTGCACATATATTTAGAAAGTATCTGCTGTACTCCGTTCTCCTTGTCCAAGCTTGAATAAAGAATTCTTGGGCGTTTTTTTCCCAAAATAGAAACGCAATAGCGTCTCTCATGTTGATGAAGATTCTAGAAGTTAAACTGACCGTGGGAAAACTGTAGTTAGACAAATCTGTTTCTGTACTCGAGATTCGAATCCTGGTGAAGTTAATTTGAGAAAATTGCTGAAGCAAAGTAATAAGGTATTTTGTGTGAACGGAAAGGCAATTAGATGAACTAAAAGAAATATTTATTAATTCAGTAAAGAAAGGAATTCATATTAAATTAAATAATCAAGAAGTTTTGTTAGACATTTAGTAATAGTTAACCGGATGTTACAGTATTTAGCTTTATGTGTGAAAGGATGAATGCATATTTAATGAAAATTAAATCTTGCATTATTGAAATACGTAATACCTAAAATTCACACCCTATGAATACAACCCCACCTACCTATGGTAATACAGTCTGCTAATAAAAGTGGTCAATTGTAAAGTTAATTACGTAATTACCATCCCCTCCTTTATGGCGATAAATGATTTAAAGCATTAATTGTTTATATCGACCAAAAACTATTTTCAGATATTTCATTAAAAGTTTCGTTTGTAATTACATAATGATTAACGTACGTACCCTAATTTGTAAGTCACGTCAATAAAAATGTTCTCACTGTTCATTCCTCGGTATAAAGGAAGTCGATAATTACAAGAAATATTGCTAAGATTTCAATTTCTGATACATTTTTGAGGTACAGTATCTTATTCCCTTTTTTATTTTCGTGCTGCAAGAGATGAAGGTCATATAGTGCAAAAATATGCTTTTTGTGTCATAATTTACAATTATTAGGAATTCGAAAATCTTATCTTGTAATATTTACAAAAGGAAATATTTAATTTATGAGTACTACTACTACCACTACTATTTCATATTTACAGTTTTACTAGGTCTAATCAGTATGATATTTTACAATGTTGTAGGTACTCGCGCACAACACCTCTGGGTGGCAATTGACACGAAAGTCATGCTATAGGGTTCCATGATAACATCCTTCCATCGTTGTTATAGAAACTTATTAGTAAAAAGGATCCCATAAACCACCGGCGAGATTTTTCTTACCATGGCCGATTTTATTGCGTCAAGTGCCACATGAAAAGCTTATATCAACTGGCATTTAAAGGCCGATAAAATCGTCCGCGGTACGAAAATCGCGTCAGTCAATCATTTACTTTACAATTTCATGTTACCTACCTATCATTAATTAATTTATTGTTGGGCCCCGTATATATTAGAACTGGAACCCCCCGTAAATGTCTTGGATCATAAAAAATCTACATGAAATGAGCTTTTGCGAATTTGAAAAGATCGTAAAAATCCGTCATTTCGTTGTTGAGTTATAACATTTTAAACATTTTGTTACCAAAATTTGATGTTTAAATCCAAAAAGTGACAAAACCGTCTAGATATATTAATATTACGTTAGTACCGAACCATATTGTAACGACTAAAAAAAAGTTTGGCCAAAATGGCACAAGCACAAACTTTTTGCTTTTTTGCATGACGTTAGTGCCGTTTCACATGGAGCGTAGGATCAGCGCGTATCGTCAGGACGTACACGTACAACCAAGCACCATTTGGTTAAATGAGTAATTTCATATGAGGCGCATATGATCAGTCTGTATAGATTTGGTACGTCGAGCCCGTATTGTCAGCGAGCGCACGAGTCATTGTTTATAACGGGTAGCTCCACATGACAACTGATCGTTCAGTCGCGTACCGATCTCGCTTGTTGCCTGATTTGACCTTTTTCTAATTTCCATTTTTCTAGTATACACGTGGCTGCCTGGTGTACTGCACCGCCATCATGAGTTATAAAATAGATACGGAAATACTAATTTGTACAATAGAAAACCAAAGATGTATATGGGATGAATTCTCGTAATTTCGAATATAAGGTGACAAAAGCACCTACTAATTTCTTTCCATTTCCTTTTCTCTTCTTCGTTTTATCAGGCAAGCCATGTCGATACATCATAATAACGAAATCGAAATGAACCAGCAAAAATGACAACAGCGACTTGTCAGTTGCTGACCATACGCAGTGCATGTGAAAGGAGTACGTCGCGTATGGAAAATCGACGCGCATGATTATCGCTGACGATACGCACTGATCATACGCTCCATGTGAAACGGCACCCCCCATATCATGATAATAGCAATCCTACCAAAATCTGCAAACCGCGTTCAAGAAACCTTGTTTTAAAACAGTTGCACCAGCTTGAAAATGGGGCAAAAAATGTAATGGACCAAACTTAATGTTGACAAGATTATATAACCTCCATCTACATACTTGATATAAATACCCAGCCTCTGTAAATTCTACACAATTATGATATTAGTCCTTTTCCAGAACAAATTCAATCCAGCACTGGTGATTTGAACGGTTGTGATTGATTTTGGCAAATTTAACAGTCAAAAAACAGGGTCTTAGCGGAGTTAAATAATCTGAACACATCCAAGTTCTAAGGGAATTGCTGTTGTAATTTTTAAATCCATATGTTAGCGCTTCAATATCTCCAATAGATTATTTATATGAATCAGCAGTATCTAAGGTAGCAATGTTTTATTTGTTTTTTTACTCAAATAATATGCTACGGATAATCAAAGTCCAGTTTACGGATATCCAATGTCCAATTTAACAAGATCCATATTTTAGCCAGTCAATACTCTGTAGCACATTATTTCGAGGACTAAGCAGCATCTAAGACAGGTCGATCCTAAGGCTTACTCATATAACGGATTTTTACATTTCTCACGTTTGATTTGCTTTCTACTTAAATAATGTGCCACGAATACTCAGCATTTAATTTTTAATTCCATGCTGTTGTAATTTAATCCATATCTTTGCGCTTCAATATCTCCAACAGATTATAAAAATCAACAGTATCTAAGATAGCTAATATAATGGATTTATACATTATCTAGATATTTTTAATTTATTTTTTGCTCAAATATTGTGCTGGATATTTAAAGTCTAATTTACGGATATTCAATGTCCAGTTTAATGACTTCCATATTTTAGTGCTTCAATATTCTGTAACTCATTATTTCTAGAAGTCAGCAACATCTAAGACAGGTCGATACAAAGGCTGACTCATGTATCGGATTTTTGCATGTTACATGTTCGATTTGCTTCAAAGTTTAATTTTTAATTCTATGCTGTTGTAATGAAAATTATATTTTAGCACTAATATTCCCTAGCATATTAATTCTGGGAATCAGCAGTATCTGAGACGGTTCAATACCAGGATAACAGGGATTTTTACATCATCAATGTTTAATTTGTTTTATACTCAAATAATGTGTTACAAATATTCAAAGTCCGATTTACGAATTATATCAAAACCCAATTTAATGTGAACCATATTTTAGCGATTCAATATTCTGTAACATATTATTTTTAGGAATAAGCAGCATCTAAGACAGGTCGATTCTAAAGCTAATTCATAAAACGGATTTTTATATTTTAAATGTTCGCATTGTTTTTCACTCAAATAATATGCTCTACGGATATTCAACGTTTAATTTTTTATTTCATGCTGTTTTAATTAAAACTTTATTCTAGCGGTTCAATATTCTGAAATCAGCAGCATCTAAGACAGGTCGATAGAAAGGCTGATTCATCTAACGGCTTTTTATATTTTAAATGTTCGATTTGTTTCTTACCCAAATAATGTGCTACGGATATAAGACATTTAACTTTTAATTTTATGCTGTTGTGATGAAAACCATATTTTAGCGCTTCAATATTCCCCAACAGATTAATTCTGGGAATTAGCAATATCTAAGACAGCTCCATACTCGGGCTGATTAACTAGGGATTTTTACATTATCCATTTTTTATTTGCTTTTTACTCAAATAATGTGCTCGAAGTCCAATTTACAGATTATCAATGTCGAATTTAATGAGAACAATACGTTAGGGCTTCAATAGTCTCTAGAACATTATTTTAAAAATAAGCAGCAAGCTGTAAGGGAATTATTATTGAGTGACGAAATCCTAGAAAATTATATCATTCAAGCCATGAATCCGTCCCAATCATACAGAACCAAGTTGATTCAATAAATGACTCATTCATTATTATACACAGACATAATATATTATACACGATATTAGGGTTAATATATCTATCTCTTGGAATCATTACCAAAGACAATTGGCGTGAAGTTAACTATTGCAACAACTGTTTCTCTAACAGCTATACTTCTGATAAAATTACCAACAGATTGATATATCGGACCTTCACTTACTTTGTTTTAGGAATAATAACTTACCTTCGCTTTATTTTTTGATATATGTACAACCCAGTTAGAGGAATTGGCGTCATTATGGCCACCGAAACTGGAGCAACTAACAAAGAAAAATATTTGAAATTAGTTTCTAGCCTGGAATATGGTTATTTAATGTGAACTGCGTTCACATTCTGTTACTGTATACTAGGTTTAGTTTCGTTAAGTAGATATATAAAACTAGAATAACATCATTTAAAATGAAAATACAACATGTTGAGAAAAATATTAGATTATGAAGGAAATACAAGAAAAATTGGGTGAATAATTCTCAATAGTTTTATTTTTACACTTTGTAACAAATTTGTCAGGCCTGTCTATGTAATATGCAGGCAGATATCATTGCCTATGCAGATGACACCAAAGTGCTGATTGCAGATAATAGTTTATTTTGCAGCCAAGGAGCTATAAACGAAACATCATTCACCTCCTGCAGGTTCAGCGGATTGTTACATAATAACTCTAAAATCCATTTTATACATTTATGTCCCAAAAAAAGAAAGTTAATTGCTTTAAATGAATGGAAAGTCGATTCAGCAGGTTTATAGCAAGAATTACCTTGGTCTAAGATAATAAACTAACATGAGGTTCATATAAATTATCTACGTAAAAATCTGAGCCTAGTCTGTTTCACTTCACACAACTTAGAATTAATGTTTTATTTTATTCGGCAATTAGTTATATATCTCACTGGGGACGTTGAAGCAGGAAGAATCTTTATGCTATATAATAAGAGTTATCACGCCGCATTGATAACCTAAACCTTCTATGTAGCTATAGAGACTCAGTGCAATGCGTAAAGAAAAATGTAGACCTTATACAAAATATTTATAGCAGATGTTTCTTGATGCGGTTTCACACCCGATATTATTGGTGTGTTTTAAGTAGAAGTGTTTCTCACAGTCACCAATCCGATAGAAAAGTTGATCGCCGTCGTCGATATCGTTGTGCCTGATATAAGAAAACAACTATTACACCTTTACATCTAATAGCTCCTTACAATTCAACACTCAATGATTAACTAATTCCGCACGCTTTCTGCCTGCTACTTATATACCATCTAAAATCTATCACGAATTTCGGGAAGAATATATGATTTCCACAGTTCCTGAATCTTCGGACGGCGATGACTCATACGTACACGCGACAAGGCCAATTCTATAGGGTAGCACAAAAACATTCGGATGGTTGCTGGCCGTGACATTGCCTCCCTCTTAAACCTGATCGTCCCGATCAGCTACTTCATGTCCGTGATATGCTTTGAGCCTGTCGAGGTGGACAATTTTCAGTTTGCTTCTGGGGCTACGTTGAATTCTATACACTACGTCATTAATTCTTTTCATGGCTGTATAGGGTCCTTCCCATACTGGCCTTAGCTTGGGAGATCTTCCTTTCTTCCTTTGCGGATTATATAACCAGAGTTTATCGTTCATCTGAAATCCCATAGAGTTAGCTTGGAGATCATATCGAGCCTTCATTCGGTCACTGGCGAGACGTTCAAACGGTAGTCCCACACCATTCTGTTTCATCTTCTCACTAGATCCTGACTGGGATCCTTGACTTGAGGCACAGGTTAAACACTGCCGGCACCATGATTTCACATCCTGGCAATAGTTGACCCAGTAAAATCTGTCGCGGATCTTGTCAATCGTTCTGTTAACTCCGAGATGAGCACCAAACTTTCCATTATGTACTTCTCCCAGGACTTCCGATACCCTCTTCCTTGGTACCACTAACTGCGTCTTCACTACTTTTCCATCGGCGCTTTCCCAGGCTCGTTTCTTCTTCTTCTTTAGCAGCCTTTTTCGGTCCACTCCTGGACATAAGCCTCCACTCGTCTTCTCCACTCCAACCTATCTCTTGCTATTTGCTGCCAGTTTCTTCCTGCTTTCTCTCTTATATCGTCAATCTACCTTCTTTGTGGTCGTCCGATGCTTCGTTTGAAGAGTCTAGGTCTCCATTATAGAATGTGTTTTGTTCATCTTGTATTTTCCTGTCTGGCGACGTGTCCTGCTCAAGTCCACTTTAAATTGGCGACACGTGCTATCACATCCTCTACCTTAGTGCGTCGTTTTATTTCTTCGTTTCATACATGATCTCGAAGTGATATTCCCAACATAATTCGCTCTATTGCTCTCTGCGTGCTGCGAAGTTTTTTGGCTGCTCTAACAGTCAATGTGGTGGTTGCCATTGCATATGTCATTACCGGAAGGATGCAGGTGTTAAATATTTTTGTTTTCAGGTTTATGGGAATATCCGGGGATATTAAGAATGTAGGTATTCCAATCTTCCAGTGGCCCCCCATGTCATTCTCACCCTCCTACTCGTTTCCGCCTGTTGGTTTTCTTTGCCGCGTTTAATTTGGTGGCCTAGGTATACATGTGCTTCGGCTTTATCAATTTGGTTTCCGGCAACATTAATAGCTGCTTCATCTGAGGAAAGTATCTTGGTTTTGGAAAGGTTCATGCTCAGTCATATCCCTTCCGAAGCTTCTTTCAGCTCCGTTAGCATTTGTTGAAGTTCCTCCAGGTTGTTGCTTATCAGGACTACGTCATCGGCAAATCGAAGGTGGCTAGGGTATCTGCCATCTATGTTAATTCCTTTTTGTTCCCAGTTCATTTGTTTGAAAACATCTTCTAATGCTAGTGTGAAAAGTTTCGAAGAAATCGTATCTCCCTGTCATACTCCTCGCTGAATAGGTATCTTTTGTGTTTTAAGTTCTTCCCCAATTTTAACTTGTAGGGATGCTTTTTCGTAAATGTATTTCAGAAGATCCCTATATCTCGAGTCTATTCTCGCGTTATTCATAGCTTGGAATATGGCCCATAGTTCTATAGAATCGAATGCCTTGCTAGAGTCGACGAATGCTAGGTGAATTTTAACGTTGCATTCGGTACATTTTTCAATTAACATTTTGACATTATGTATTTGTTCAATGGTGCTATAGCCTTTGCGGAATCCTGCCTGCTCTGGCGGCTGGTAGGCATCGAATTTGTTTGTAAGTCTATTTGTGATAATCTTGGTGAGTAACTTATATGGGTGTGGGAAGAGGCTTATTGGGCGGTAATTTTCGATGTTTAATTTGTCGCCTTTTTTGTATAAAAGGATAACTTGAGCGTTCCGCCAATTGTCTGGGATCTTGCTGTTTTGTAGACATTTATTCATCAAAATACTTATTGATTGTAGAGTTGTAGATCCCCCAATATTCCATCCTTACCAGGAGCACCCCCTCTCTTCATTTGGGCCAAGGTCATGATGTTGGACGTGGTATTATTTGTTGCTGGAATATGGAACTATTCCAGGCTCGTTTAAGGAGTCCATTTTCAACTACCAGGGAGTCCCACTGAGCCCACAGAGATTTAAAAGTAGATCCCTTAGTTGAAATATCTCTCCAGCTTGGTCTTGGTTGACGTCCTTCTTTAGCTTTACCAGTAGTGCAATTTCACTATCCTCAAGCTGATCTTTCTTTAGTTGCTCTGTGGTCCACTAGTGATCAACTTTAAACTTGGTTTGCCTAATGGGAGTGATCCTCGTTGTTCTATTCTTTGGCAATGTTTATAATTATCCTCGCATGACCTTCTGGATAAAGCAGATGTATTATTATGCCATCTTCCTTCCCTGTGCTTAGCCTTAAAGTTATATTGTTGTAACCCTTCCTGACTTGACTTTGAACTGCTAGCGCCTCTGGATGGAGATGTAGACCGTAGTTGTGCTCGACAGTGTCTCTTGAAATGCCCAGTCCTGCCACATATATAGCACTGATTTGAAACATTTAGGTTACGTGGCCTATCTTCTACTGGCTCCCGGAATCGTTGTACTCAACAGTCCCTTTTGAAATGTCCATTCTTGCCACATCTATAGCAGTGATTTATAGCATTACGGTTATATGGCCTAACTTCTAGTGGCTCCCGGAATCTCCCCGTGGCCTAAAGAACTTCAGTTAATTCACTATTCGCCAGCTTTTCTTCCTGGATGGATACGTCCCTGATTGCTGGCTTAGAGATGTTACAGACCGCCTCGATTTCTAGGGCTCTACCCAAAACTTCACGGCTGTTATCAAATTTGGCTAGATGTAGCATTTTCTGAGTTTCTGGATCTCTGATACCATTAATGAGATATTGGGCAGCAATTTCCTCTTGAAATTCTCCTGTTGCTCCCGGGTAGGCCAATTGAATGAGACATCTAACGTCTGTCTCAAACTCATGCAGGTTTTCACCAGGCTTTTGATGTCGAGACTTTACTTGCGCCTGATAGAGCTGTCTTCTATGTTGGTTTCCAAATCGTCTCTCCAGGGCAGCTACAAGTATCTCATATTTCCCCTGTTGGCTGATGGGGATAGTCTGTAGAAGTTCCAGGGCAGATCCACGAAGTGCTACCACTAGTGATGTAGCCATTTCTTCGCTATTCCAACCGTTGGCAACAGCAGCGGCTTCAAATTCTCTTCTGTACATTGTCCAGGATGTTTGACCGTCATACGTTGGAGGTTTGATATTATGTCCTGTGGCGAATACCCTCTCGGTGGATCCTTGATTTCTTACTCTGGTAACTTCTGCTTGTAGATTCTTCATTTCTTTATGTACCGGGTGTTTCACTATAAATTGAGCCCCCCCTTTAACTTTCTCAACTGACATTTTAGAAAAAAACGTTCAATACAAAAAATAAAGGGGATGAAGTGAAGTTTTTTTATGACATAGCACTGTTGTATACAGGGTGTCCCATAAATGCGGGATTAAAGAAAGTTATATTTTTTTAAATGGAACACCCCATATATTATTGCATATTTGGATTTTGCGGAGAATTCTAGACATATTTCATAAATAATGTCCTATACCTATCTGTTAGTGTTTTTGAGATATTGACAGTTGAAAATCGACCATTTACCACGTTTGACAGCCTGTAAAATCTAAACGGCTAAAGATAGAGCAAAATGGTTTGCACTTTCCTATCTTGGTTTTTCATAAGCTATCGTTTGACACTAATTTTAGATTTAACCAGAGGTTAAATTTAACCGAAATTTCTAGCAGTGCTCGAAAACAATATTTATTTACCATAGGAATTTGAGATGTCCAATAATTATTACCATTAACATAAAATTGATGTTTTTACCTGTAGTGAGATCAGCGTGTAAAGGCTCCAGGGCAAACCTTAACAAAAAGATAGCTATTCCGGTATTCTGTATGCCTGTTTCTATAGCTATAGTAAGAGCATCTGGAGCAGGTTGGTTAAAAATTTTGGCCGTAATATAACCCATTAAATATCCCAACCAAGGAAGTCCGATACCCGCCAGCACAATCTAAAAATATCAAATAGAACGATAATTATATAATAAGCACACTTGAGCTTTGGATAGATGGTCTTATATAAATACGAGTTATAAATTTTAAAAATTATATCAACGCATCATCCACTTTTTGGACTTGGTAATTGGATATCTTAACAATTTATATAATACTAATTATCTATGCATACATATTTCTTTCTGCACTTGACCATATAAAACTATTACAATACATTAAAAAGTTACTTACTTTCCATGAGAATAGCTGGAAGAGATACAAGTTTGTTACAATGGCAAAGATAATTATAAACAATATCAAAACAGAGGAAAATCCTTTTAGTATTCTTCCCAAGAAGGCACCAGTTTTCTTTAAATATCTATTTATCAAATAGCCTATAGCTAAAGGAATCACCAGAGCGAACACATATGTTAATATGTGAGTGTATGGAACCTGCAAAAAAAGAGAAATGAGTTTGATATTTATTTATTTATATATTTAACGTATACACATTTACAAGATATTTATACATAAGCAACTTATTCTAACATAACTTTCTTGGCTATATTGTCACGAATAGTTTAGGAGGTAGCGCGTTTTTTAAAAGAATAACTTCTCAGAGAAGAGCCGCGTCGCGATTAGTACAATGACGGGGTCTCAATGCTTCCTTTACTCTACCACTGTATGTTCTATTCATGAGGACACGTCTTGTTCAGCGTGCCGGGGGGTAACTGAGGTAGACCGGGACCGAGTTACGTGGGGTAAGAAGAGATGATAAAGTAAGCACGTTTAGTTTATAACAATAACAATGTATTAACGATAAATATTTAACAATGATTATTGGTCAGAAAAAATGAGATTCTATTATACCCGATTACTACGGTGCGCATGTTTTCTCGATTTGAGGTACTGTTTATAAGTCTTTGTTTACTGTCTTATAATTTATAGTTTCTCTTACGAGTTGGGTTTTATTTAAGAGCACTAAAACATTTCACTTAACTTTTTAACTGACTATATTTCTCAGAACTCTGACAAACTTCTTGTCTTGACTTTACTATGGAGGTTGTGAAACCCCTGGTCCTAGCAGTCGTCAAGTGACTAACCGGTACCAAGTTTGGAAGGAATGGACTAGAACCTAAAGCAGCTGTATAGCTAACTTTAAGAGCGGATAGAACCCGAAGGCAGTCGTCAAACCCAAACTAACCTGGGAGCTGGAGGCGAGACTAAAGTCTGCCGAACTGAAGGTTCGTTAGCGTATTTATGTTAAAAAAGTGATGATCATGGCATGCTTAAGGTTGAAAGTCGCTCCCGTTGATTGCTCGCGTTGTTTATAGTTTGTTTTAATGTTTATATAACAATCTCCAAGTTCAAGTTCAAACTTACGACAGGGTGATATTTCTTTAGTAGCTTATGCATTTTAGTAGATTACAATATCTTTAAACCTGTCTTTAGATACACAAAAAAAAGTTCAGCCTATCATAGTAAGTATTCACATTAATGCACATTCTATTAACTGGGTTGTATATAAAGTAGAGAGCTCGACATTAAGTTAGATGCATTAGAGGAGTATTACGTGTTCTATACGCAGGAACATAGACATTCAACGCAGTGAGGCATTCAGGACTAGAAATATGATTATTTAATATCTTAAATATAAAGCAAACATCATAATACTCGCTTCTGCATTT
Organism: Pissodes strobi; assembly: GCA_016904865.1. Taxonomy (NCBI): domain Eukaryota; kingdom Metazoa; phylum Arthropoda; class Insecta; order Coleoptera; family Curculionidae; genus Pissodes; species Pissodes strobi. Next base: position 34,300 of record MU189485.1, on the reverse strand, counting down.
TAAAGTGTGGATATTTAAGTAAGACATTGTCTGTGTAATTGAAAGATTAATTCCCATTCCACTCAGCTTATACCTGGCAAATTTAATAAATTTAAGTTGAATACCTTCAATGTAGACCTGAAAAAAGGGTGACCAAACAACATTGGAGAACTCCATTATTGATCGGACAAAGCTAATGTAAAGAATTTTAAGTGCATTTACATCTGTAAAATCTTGGCAAACTCTCTTTACAAAGCCCAGCATTTTGTTTGCACGACCAATAGTTTTCTCATAGTGTTCAGTAAATGAAAGTTTACTGTCCAAGTAGACACCTAAATCCTTGACAACAGACACCTCCTTTAAAAGCACGCCATTTACATTATAGAATAATGGGGTTTCATTCTAACCCGAATAGAAAAACATTTGTCAGAATTTAAACACATACCGTTAATAACACACCACTTACATATTTAATTTAAGTCACTCTGAAGAATGATTTGATCGTACGAAGACGAGATTTTAGTAAATATTTTAAGATCATCTGCAAATAACAGGAAATTAGATTTTATTGAGGCACCTATATCATTAAGAAAAAGATTGAATAGCAAAGGACCAAGATGGGAGCCCTGTGGTACTCCTGAAGTAGCAGAAAATTCGTCAGATAAGTAGCCTTCTACTCTAACCTGCTGATAACGATCCGAGAGGTAGGACTCGAGCCATAATAATAATGAACCCGAGGTACCATATTCAGACAACTTAAACAACAGTAGGGAGTGACTGACCTGATCAAAAGCCTTGCTAAAGTCCATGTAGATAGCATGAACCTCAGCGCCAGCTGCCATGGTACTAGAAATAAAGTTGTTGTAAAGAAATAGGTTTGTATCCACTGACCGCCCCGATATGAAACCATGCTGTTGCGATATTAGTAATTTTTCATAAACATTACTCAGTTTGAGCTCTACACGGTGTTCAAATAATTTAGGAATTGTTGACAATATACTTACAGGTCTATAATTGCGAATGTCGCCTCTATCACCTGATTTAAAAATGGGCTTTACATAGGATTTTTTCCATATTAGAGGAATTAATCTTAGAGATTGGCTAAAAAGCAAGTATAGGGGAATACATAGAGAAAACGCACAGTGCTTAAGGACAGAAGGAGGAACGCCATCCGGTCCCATCGGCTTATTTATCAGCAGCTCTGATGTACATATCTGAGTATTGGTCGAAAATAGGAGAAGTAAATGTTGAGTCAAAGTCATCTGAATGAGGACTATAAACAGAAGCAAAGTATTCTGCAAAAAGATTAGAAATGCCTTCCCCACTATCAGCCGTACTGTCATCTAACCTCATAAGTTTAGGACATTCACCAGTGTCCTTTTTGGATTTTACGAAATTCCAAAAATATTTAGGAATACCAGTAATAGAGTTCTCCGCATGTCTAATGTAGCAGTTATAGTCAAGTTTAGTCAACGTTCTACATTGGTATCTCAATTCCGAAAAAAACATTATAATCAACACATTGCTGGGACTGCCTAAACTTTTTATGAGCTTGTTTCTTTTTAAAAATTAACTTTCTTAATTTATTAAAAAACCAGGTGGGAAAAGTCTGCTTAATAGGTACGCACCTTTCAAACCCTTCATACAAAGCATTATAAAATTTCTCTACAAAAGAATTAATATTTACAGACATTACAGAATTGCAGTCTATAGAAGAAAAATAGGTATTTAACATATGATAATCAGCACTTTTAAAGTCAAAATGCCAAACACAATTAGATTCAAGCTGCTGAGTGTTATGAATAGGTATGGAAATTTCCAAAGTAGGATGATGACAGTCAATGCTGACCAATCTATCACATTGAATTACAGTTTCCCACATTAAAGTTACAAGAACACAAATTCAAAATTATGTTATTGTTATTTCTCACTCCGTTATACTGCGCAAGTTCAAAAAAGGCCATGTTATCAAACAAAATGACCTCATTCGCGCTCTGCTGTGACCACTGTATCTGCGGGAGATTATAATCCCCAATGATTATAACGTTTTCAAATTGGCTACAGGTCCTTTCCACCGAGGCAATGCGAGCAGCATACGTCAAAGAATTCATCCCAGGAGGAATATATACAGTACCAAAACAGTAGCTGGTTCCTCCCAGTTGAACAGCTACCCATATTTCCTCAACAATAGGATCTTCAATTTGCAGCGAACGAGATTTAAAGTCATCTCTTATAGCAATAAGAACTCCACCACCGCGCTTTTTCTAGATCCAAACAAAAGTTGCCATTTTAGAATCAATTGTCTGGCATACATCTATTTAATACCTATAATAATTCTCATAACTGCCCATTGTGCTGCCAAATCTCAAAGACCTTTTAGGCCCGATTCTATAATACCAGCTTAAGCTTGCATAGCTCAATAATTGAACAAACTAACCCAATGAACGAGACTAGTCGTGCATCATCAAAGAATATAGACCTTACTGAAAACGCAGGTCCCTCACATGCATTTTTTGAGGGGGGGCTCTTTCCAGCGGTTTGAAGGAAGCTAAGAAACACAGAGGATGTTGCAAAGCAAACAGGTATTTCCTTCTTGTCGGCTATACCAAAAAATTGTGAATAATGTTGACTGATGAGCTACAAACATAATACCGCAAAGGGGTTTCGTCAATGGACATTCAACTGCCAGAATGGTCTATACTATTATTATGTCCACATCCGTTGGCATTAATACATTCCGTACATGCATTTGGCACTTAGGAGTTGTTATTGGTCAAACCATTTAAAATTTGAATTTCTATTCAATCAACGCGCGGGTGCAAAAATCGTGTACGGAATGTACTTCGGTGCCAAATTCAGGTACGGAATGTCATAAATACTTCTGCAATATATTTTCCAAAGGCTTCAAAAGGTGTGGTAGGAGCTGGGAAAGGATGAGAGGTGTCTTTTAAAGACAAGCGTTTACAGACAGCGGTTTGTCTTGGCCGAATGTCAGCAATAATTAATCATTGTGGGCAAGAATTTAATAAATTTAAGTACTGTTAACTTCACGCATGGCCCTCCGCTCGTTTCGGGGCGCAACCAAACAAAACTAACCCAAATTTAAAAAAGACACAAACATTACCTTAAAAAATAAATAAAAAAGTCTTGCCACTGACGGGAATCGAACCCGGAGCATCGTATCACAAACACAGCATCTAATCACTGCGACGCTAGGCTTGCTGAAAGCAATTCATTGGACCGCAAAGACATGCTGCTTCATAAATATTCCATACTTGAATTTGGCACTGAATTACATTCTATATATGATTTTCGCACCCGTGCGTTGATTGGATAGTTCAAATTTTGAATGGTTTGCCATCCGTTAAGGATATCAAGGTTTTTCACAGTGCGCGTGCTTTGCTTATTGCTTAAGAACCAGAGATTAGTATTGCTTGAAGGTTGGGTTAGTTTATCGAATCATATTTGTCTGGCCGTCAGCAGCTTTTTACTGGCTGCCGTTCTACTTCCAGCTAATTTGTAGTATTATTGTAGTTACATCACGAATTTCCAACGGCTCACGCATCACACATAAGTTCATTATCGACGACGTTTTGCATTGCTTGGAATATTCTCGATATATTCTATATGAGGCAGATTTGTTGTTAAAACTAGAATTAATAAGCCAAGTGGTATACTCCCCAAATAAAGGAAATGCACGATCTACTGTGTAAGAGGGAGAGGTTGAACAAAGTGTTAAATAACACCATTTAAACAATAAGCTACAAATGTTTTTAAAAACTCTATAAAGAGACCACACAAAATGATAAAAAAAAGTAAATAATAAGAAAATACTCAACGCTATCAATAAAAGCTGAGAAAGTTGGGAAATTATAAATAAAAGTAAAAAAGATAAATCTCCCAAACTTAATATAAAAAACCCACAGGGAGACAAAATAACAAACTCAAATCATTTAGCAAATTATGTGTGAATCTATTATCTACCTGCCAAAGACCGAATTTTAAAAATATAAAAATCCATAATCTTCCAAAAACATTCTTTCTGACAGCTACCACTTCAGATGAAATTATAGATCATCCCCAGGACCTCATGATATAACAGACACTGTCCTAAAAGAGGTTAAAGGAATATTTCTGTTCCTCTTCCATTTTTTGTCAATCTCTCCTTCTCCACAGGAACTTTTCCAAACTCCCTAAGACTCCAGATGTTTACCTATTTTTAAAATGGTCTAGAGATAGTATAGAAAGTTACCATCCCATATGTAGACAGGGCCAGCTCTCAAACATATTATATATCAATCTCTTAATGAAAAAAGAAACCCTTGGCCTTTTTCGCGATCTAAGTCGAGCTTTTGACTCAATTGACCACGACCTTCTTCTGCTGAAGCTTTATGGAGTGGGGGTAAGAGGAAATGCTCATCACTGGGCAACTTCATACTTATCTGGTCGCACCCAAACCGTAATTCTTGAAGGCACAAAATCTGACACCCTTGAAACTAAACTTGGAGTTCTACAAGGATCCATCCTCTCCCCCACGTTCTTTATTGTTTTCACAAATGATTTGACCGATTTCTGCATAACTCCTGACAAACGCATTCTATACGCAGTTGACAAATTTCCTTCTAAGTTCAACATCTCTTCGGGACCTTGTCAGGAAAAGTAATGCTACCTCACAGGAATGTGAGAATAATGGTCTAGTTCTTAATACAACAAAAACCTATCATATGAGATTTCTTTAAAAAAATCAGGCAATTGAGTCTAGTCGTCTGATAAAAATCAACAACAAATTTATACAATCCACAGAGTACGTGTACTTTCTGGGAGTTACTCTGGACCGGAAACTCACCTGGGAAGCACGTATACACTTGGTCTGCTCCAAACTTAGTGGTGTGTGCTACCTTACACGATTTATTAGAGACACTGTCTCGCCAGACGTATTAAGATTGCTTTATTATGGACTGGCGCAATCCGTCCTTATATTCTGGAGCTCCTCAACACACTCAGACAGGGTCTTTATTATTCAGAAAAAGAATCTAATATGCATGAATTACGTCCATCCACGCCAAAGCTGCCGACAAATCTTTAAGGGAACCAATATCCTTACTCTTCCTTGTT
>MU189485.1:6106-24206 GCA_016904865.1 Pissodes strobi | reverse complement strand
CTCGTCATACTTTTAAGCACGTTATAAATTCAGTCAGTTTCGTCAAAGATTAGAATTAATTAGAACTGAATAGCAAATGGGAGACCGATTTCTGATATCTGGAGACAAATGAAAGACATAGCTCTCACGCGTTTGAATGATTTTGCATCACAAACTAAGCATAGGCAAGTTGGATTCAAACTGAAATCTTTGTAAGCCAACTTTTACTTCTCCTAGATGGGACTGACTGCTGACTGGGTAAATGACTGGATTTCCGAGGCACAATTAAAGTTCATGATTTATTTATTTAACATTATACAATCCAAACAGCAATACCATTACTAGAGCGGGTTGATAATGGAACAATGCTTGTATTTACTATTAATAAAGTTCGGAGAAAAACGATTAAATTCAATCATGGTCACACAATCCTCAGGTCAGATTTGCGGCAACCTCGGAGTTCACAAATCAGCTGGATTTGGAGTGGTCAGTCACCAGGAATATTTTCGTTTATAAAAGACAGTCATTGCAGATTACACTGCAGCTAAACCGCGCTGATTTAATTGGGTTACTCTCGAAAAATGCAAATTCTAGAAAGATGGCAATACAAGCTATTAAAAAAAATCATTTCTGACAATGAATTAGTGTAAGTAGAAGAAAACAGAGTCAGTATCTTGGTGAAATATGGATGATTTCTTTGATTTAATGAACTAGTGTATTCAATTGCTGGAAATATACAAAAGTCACAAGTCAAGTATGTCCTTCATACACACAAGAAAGTTAATTATATATTAACAATTAGAAATGATTGACTGCAAGTTACCTAAAAAATTTCCTGTAATATTGAAAGACCCTGCTAGGTTTGGATATCGTAGGAGAACGTCCTTTTCGATAGTTGCTATGTCTGGATTTTCACTGTACAGGGTGCATTCAGTGTTATCATCTAGAAGTTAAAAAGTCATTAAGAAAATTATAAGCAACAACCAACTGTTGCCGTGTTGACTTAAATCTAGATTAAAATTAAATTAAGCAATGTTATCTTCCCTACTTTCAGTGTTGCAAAACCTCATGCAATATTTAGAAACTGAAACTAAGATAAGAGTTTAGTTACAACATACTTAATGAGCCGCAAATTAGCTTATATAAGTTAATTTCCTATTGTTATTATTGAATATTATTCGCACAAACTCTTGACATTGAAAGTATTGGATAAAAATAGATTATTAAGTACTAGGAGAAATTGCCTTGTAATATTTAAATCTTAAACCTCTCCTAATCAATGTAAAATAATTCGCTTAATCTGAACGCATGTTTTATCTCTCGCACACGAGAATTATTTACTTTTGCCTAATCTTTCCCCAAATATTTCAAGACGTATTGCACCCTCCATCTGTATATCACGTATGGCGATAGTAGAAGACAAGACAAAAACCAAGGTCAACTGCTTTAGAATGGAGGTTAGCTACGGAAATATCGATGTCAAATAGAATTAGGTCGGCTATCAATAAATCCGAACTGTACAAATCCCATGGAGCAGGTAGAATATATCCCATCTTACTTTTAAAAGAGACGAGAAGCAATAATTTCACACGTGTTATATACTCAAGGCATTTAAAGCACCAAGATAGATTGAAATTGAGTCACTTGCCCCCCCTAAGAGAGGAAAGATTGGTGAAGACACCTAAATCATACCGCCCAATAAGATTCATGCCATTTCTGCTTAAAACGCTCAACGAACACCAATATGCATATCAGCAAGGCAAGCCCACTGACTTAGCACTGGATGATCTCAACAAGCTACTCAAAAAATTCTTATAAGACAAAGAGATATCAATAACAATGTTTATAGACACAGAGGGTGCCTTTAATATCACATCTACATAAGCTATGCTCTAGCAAGAAAAGGAGTACGACTACTTCTATACCAGTTTGAAAAATAGGGTTGTTATATCAGCAGTTGAAGTAGATATAGAGCGTGCCTTTAACAACACGTCTACATAAGCTATGCTCTAGCAAGAAAAGGAGTTCCACTACTTCTATGTCAGTGGATAAATGCCAGTTTGAAAAATATGGTTATGATATCAGCAATTGGGAGGATACCCAACAGAAGACTACTATCGCTCTTACTATGGGCAATCTTAATGGATGAATTGATAGTAAGGTTATCATCCCAAGGTTTCTATTGCTTAGGATATGCCGACGACCTTGCGATTATTGCAAAAGGCAGATTCTCAGATACAAAAGGCAGATTCGCAGGGACAGTCATGGAGCTCACACTGGAAGAACTCAGTGGAGTAGAGATGCCATTTCTACAAGAGGCAAAATACTTAGGAGGCATCTTTGACTATAAGCTAACCTGCAATCAACACCAAAAAACTACACAAAAAAAACATATAGCCGCAGGATATGCGGAAAAAACTGAGGGATGAAACAAAAAATGACCATATGTCTTTATGCCAGTCATTAGTCCCATGAGAGCATATGGATCGGTGATTTGGTGGCCAAAGCCACATCAGGTTGGAGTGGTACGTGCTTAGAGTATAAGATTCTTCCTTTAATCTAAGGATACGTCGGCTCAGTTCTATTCAAAGGCAAGCCTGCCTAAGTGCCACTGGTGCAATGAGGCGAGGACCACTCCAACAGCCGCATAAGATGTATACGGAGTCAAGCCAAAGACAAAAATCTCACTGACCTTAGAAAAATAAGCGCTTATATTCCAGGCGGAAGGTGTGGCACGAGAAGAACAACCGTAGATAAGCGACAACATAAATCCCGCCGAAAAATTTGGAGTGGGGGTAAACCGGCCAACTGTCATCTCCACGTGCTTGCCGGTTTAGTTTAGTCGCCGACGACAACATTTTTGCGTGATCGCCAATTTCCTTTAATTTGTTTGTGTTTTGGAAAGGGAGGGACTAAGCATCTTATATTTTCCAAAGTATCCGGAAAAGTAAATATTTTTTTACATTTATTATAAAATCTTAGGTTTAAAATGTATAATTCATATTATTAGGTTCATCGACTATTAGGGTGTTGTTGAGGGTATTTCTGAGGTTATTTCCCTATACAGTGTGGCCCAAATTGGGTATACATGTATGGGTATCTTGGACACTATTAGAGATAGAAAAACGGTTAAATGGGGAAAGTTGTAGAGCATTCAATTAACAAATTATTGCCGCGCTGAAAACGATTATATCTTTTTCGTTTTTGAGGTATTTTGAAAAAATCAAATAGTTTAATTTTCGAAAAAGTGCTATAATTTTCATATTTTAAACTCTTTATAAAGTAGGTATTACTTTTTAACGAAAAACAATATTGGTCGGTTGGTTATGACATCAATAAATATTTATTATCGGTCGGCACTATTATAGTCGGTCACATAACTAGTTCTAAACGTTATCGACATGTGATGAGGACTTATAGTGAACTCTCATAAAGCAACTATAGTAAAATTCTCCCAAAAAGAACACTGGAAGAACTCGAGGAACCAGTATTTAATGGGGTATAGATGCCATCTGCACAAGAGGCAAAATACTTAGGAGTCATCTTTGACCATAAGCTAAATGGAATCAACACCTACAAAACACTGCACAAAAAAGCATATAGCCCTCGATCTGTGCAGAGAGATATGCGGAAGAAACTGTGGGTACCAACCAAAAATTACCACATGGCTTCATGTCAGTCATTAGCTCATATGGGTCGGTGATTTGGTGGCCAAGGACACGTTAAATAAGAGTCAAAAATTCTATATTTCAAAAAATACATAATACGAAAATAAAAACGTAGATTATAAAATCACAATAGGAATAGGGAACACAAAAGGACAGTTTAAAATTGTTAAAATACAAGACAATAAAGTAGTTAAAAAGATAAACAAGATAAAATCCAGAGTTCAATAGGCACTGCAAGTATAAACCCTACAGCGAACGGTACAATTAGAAAGTACACATAGAATAATTCACTCCTATGACATAAATTCAGCAACAGTATACGGTTTCAACTGTTAACACTCTTCCTAAAAGTTGAGGCCTATTTTTCTTTACTTCCCGTGGAAGGCGATTATAATACCTAATAGATGAGTGGAGAGGGCTTCGGTTAAAGAGTTTTAATTTATGTAAGTGTTGGGGAAACACCCCAACACGTGTAGAAACTATCGTTTTTCACCGTATAGTTTGGTGATAACACCCTGTATGTATGCAGCATGAATAAACCGTCATTAAACAAAATAGATTTATTTCACCCCGGGTAAAACCCAATTTCTGCATTTAAATTAGCATATGTCAGTTCTTCAAAACCCCTTAGTCCAAACCTGGATGGACGATCCCTTAGTTCGAACCTGTACACCAGTACTGTCAATACATAGACAAGGGAAGTCTGAGTGTCAGTATAATAGATTACAATATAGCAACTTTTCACTCGTAAAGGAAATCGTTCTTAATCGTTTTCAATTCAATATATTTTTGTCTCAGTCAGCATTGTGAACAATAGTCAAACAAAGAAAGAAAACAGTTTCTACCCTTTTAATCTCAAATGAATTCGGTACATGCCACCGCCCACCTTTTGTTATGTGGTTTTGCCGCAAGGTGGCCAGCTAGAAGCTCGAAGAAATTAAAGTCACTGTGCTAACACTCCACGTTGCTAGATCGGTCTCGTCACCGCGCTCTAGCAAGTGCATCCTCTGGCCAAAGGTCAAATTCCTTTTTGAGCCAATTTCTCTTCTTGTATGCACAAATATTAGAGAATATTTAGTGCATCTCAGTTATCTTTGTTCAAGATTGGACAAATACCTCCATTGGTCTGTTAACCCAATTTTTCACGACAAGAAACGACGTAGCGTCTCTTTCCCCCTTTAGTTGAAGAGAATCCATAAAATGGCGGCACCGAATTGAGAGCTCAACTGGTGCCTGTACTGTGCAAGTTAATTCAAGGATTCAAAGTGGAATCCCTAGGTGATTAGAGTGAAGTAAAACATTGGAGATTAAGGTATTCTGTACGAAAGAAAGGTGCTTGATTGAAAGCATAAAAGTTCATTTCATTTAAAGTCAAAAAGGACAAACATATTTCAGTTTGAAATTGCATAATCAAGACTGTTTTAGTCTTTAGTTAGAAATAAGTAACCTGTTTGTAATATTAGTTGTATGAATGATTGAATGCATGTAAGTAGGTTAAGAACTATTAAAAAAATTGTACTTATATGTTTACATTAATTGCAAATGAATAATTGCATTATTAAAGTACATTAACATACCTATCGAGTTTCAATTCACATAATCGATGTTCAAAACCCCATCACCCTATTCTAATACAGTCCACTACTTTAATTGCTAGTAGCAATTATACTGTTAATTGCTACCTTCACCTTTGTGGTCAAAATAAGTTAAGTAAATTAATTTGTTTGTACCGACCAGTAAGGGTATATTATAGTCAAGAGGTCTGGTGTTATGCTCATCATCAGGTAAGTATTTTAGGAAAAGGTGCTTGTTATTATGCAGGAAAGTCACACGCTCATATATATGCAAACCAGCCATGGTGAGAAGACTGTGTGTTAAAAAAAAATTCCCCTGTATGAATCGAGCCTGCTCATACCAACGATAATAATTCTCAATGCCCGTTTTTGCACAAGAACGACTCTTGATGCAATCGCACTGTTTTCCCAGAAAAGAACTCCATACTTCATGATGGAATTGAAGTTTGCATAGTATGTTATTAGCAAGGTCTTCAAGTCGACATACTGCTTTAGAGTCCTGAGCTTAAATCAGCAGCTACTAAGCTTGTTCACTCACTTTCCGAAGTGAGGTGACAATGAGGGCATTTATGCCCAGAAACTTGGCTACCAATGTGACTGGTACCACCTGTGAGAGCAACACAACATTATCCGAACAGGCAAGTGGTGACTGTTTCGCCCTGAATAACACAAAACTCGATTTGTTACCATTAAGTATAAGTTTGTTTTGATCAAACCATCTCTGTGCAGACATTAGACAATGCCTACCAGCAACCAGGACCCTCTCCACAGTCCTTGCTCCAGCCAGTATGTTAGTATCATCAGCAAAGTTTACAATCGAAATACTCCCGTCCGCCACATCTCTGCTCAAGTCATTGATGTAGCATATGAAAATAAATGGCCCGATAACGCTGCCCTGTGGAACACTCATAGCCAAGGGCCTATCCTCCGAGCAGTAGTTATGCCCATCCCTCTGAATTACAACCCTCTGCATACGACCTCCCAAGTACGATTCTATCTACCTCAGTGGAGAGCCTCTAATTGTAATAGTTATGTCCATCCCTCTGAATTACAACCCTCTGCATACGACCTCCCAAGTAGGATTCTATCTACCTCAGTGGAGAGCCTCTAACTCCATAGCGTTCAAGTATGTCAAGCAAGATGTCAAGCCTAGTTCTCTGAGCTTCGCCTGTCGTCAGCTACACTCTCTCTGGCCAAGAGATAAGTGACGTCAGACCCACTAACCTCCTCCACAGTATCGTCAGTTTGCTGTCGCTGTAGTTGGTTTGAATCAACTTCACTTAATTTTCTTTGGGGATATTGTGTAAAATGACAGATGGTTGACATCATCGTGACGTGACGGCTGTCGCTCGACATTGAAAAGGCAAGGAGTGGGGATTGTCGCGGGCGACAGCTCTGAGAACTAGGCTTCATGGTCCAAGCTGACAAGGGCCTTTGAAAGATTTAAAAAGGCACCCATGGTTACATTTTTACTCTCAAGGTGGCCTACAATTCCACTCATAAAGTCGAACACTGCATTATTTATAGACTTACCTGCCAAGAAACCATGCTGCCTCTCACTAATTAAATTAAAATTGCGAAAAGAACCCAACAAACAAAGACACATAGCCTTTTCAAATATTTTTGAGAAGGAAGAAAGAAGGCTAATAGGTCTATAAGTCTCCGGCACAGTCGGATCTCCCATTTTGTATAAGGGCTTGATCACAGCCTACCTAAGATTTGTAGGAAAAACACCCTGCTTGAAAGAATTATTTATGACGTGGCAGATAGGCATTGCAATCTGTTCAGCGCAACCCTTAACAAGATTGACAGATCTCATCATACCCTGAGCTTCTTTTGTTCCTTAGCTTCTCTATTATTCCCAGCACCTCAAGAACGGTTAGTGGTGTAAGGAACATAGAATTGGGATAATACAATATGTTACCTTCATACATCAGGCTGGAGTGCTACGTCAACTCAATTCCAATTAAAGGCAAGCCTGCCTAAGTGTTACTGGTGCAATGAGGTGACGGCTAATCCAACAATCGCATTAAAGGTCACACTTAACCTGCCACTACTTCACAGAGGGCAAGCACCCATAAGCAGAATGCACGGTGACGGCTAATCCAACAATCGCATTAAAGGTCACACTTAACCTGCCACTACTTCACAGAGGGCAAGCACCCATAAGCAGAATGCACGGGAAAGACTACAGCAAGCTATATAAAGAGTTGGAAAGCGACCTTATTATCGGAATGGCCAGTGATGACAAATTACCAGTAATTCATTTTTTGGTAAGAACATTGGGTAATATTACGGTAATATTGGTAATATGATGTATTGGTATCTATATTCAATATTGATCTTATTCTTATGAGAATAGTGATTTTGCTTTTCTTAAAGCTTTATTTTACCTGTACCAGGAAATGTTATTGAAGATATAAAAATTCCTAATAAGAAAACACTTCTACACAGAACTCTAAGTTGATCAGTCAAGAAAAAAATTAAAACGAACTTATATGTTCACAAAGGAGGTAAGTACCGCAACGCCTATTTTAACAACCACCAAAAAAAAAGAATCAGTACTTAGCACTATATTTTTTCTGGCTGGTCGGTACACATATGCAAAACATGTACAGAAAAAGCTTAGAGTGTATAATATGTATGCATATGGCAGTAACATATTATTAAAACTATATCTATACAGCGTGTTTCAAATTTCACTACAAATATTTTATGGGCGTTTTACCTATAAATATGTGTCCTATAATGCACCCCCTCCAAACTACACCCAAAAAAATCGATTATTTTAAGTGTGACCGTTAAGCATCAAATGTCCTGAAAATTTACACGTTTAAGCGTTCTATTAATTTTTTGTTTCAAAATGGCGTAAACCTACTTTCGAGGGGGGATTGATGGAGTTTACACTTACCAAATTGATTACATATTTTTATGGAACATTAAAAAATACCAATCTCACCACCAAAAAAATGCGAAAGATCAAAGTTTTAGATTGTTGCATGCCTGACGGTGGTATTTAATTATCAAATTTCTCTTTGCAAACACAAAATTTCGGCCATCAAAAGTGTAAATCCCTTTAATCACCCCCTTCCCTCCAAAAATTAGGTTCAACCCATTTTTGAGACAAAAAAATTAATGAAGCGCTTAAAGGAATAGGGGTTTGTACATTTGTAGGAGATTTTATCTATTATTGTAGTCACAGATCCATTTTTTTTGCACAACTTACGATGGCTCTGAGTGCATTTTAGTACGTGTTTCTGCTTAATTTGATATCAAAAATAAGTTCTTAAAGTTTGAAACATCCTTTATACTTACCTATATTTGTTACATTGTACTCCACAGAAACATGATCATACATGTAAACGGTCACATTTTGTGGGTTGAAGGATATATTCATGAAACTCTTAACGATAACCGCATGGCAAATTAATAGAAAGGTAAATATTATGATAAGGGACTGGAGGAATCCGGATACTGGACACATCTGAAATTTAAAAAAAAAATACATTATACCTACTATCTTTTACAGTTAGATATGTCAGTAATTGAAAGCCAAGAATCAATAAATAAGAGTGAGGACTACTGGCCTACAAGCCTCATGAAAAATAACGAGGAAAATAATGTGAAGAAAAGAAGAAAAAAATGCTCAGTAATATTTCACTATATATTTTTATTACAAAATTGACTAGTATTTAGAGTATACTTAATATCGTTCGTTATCACAAAATAGAAAATTAAACTATTTTCAAGCATATAAAATAAAATTAATGAGCCCCACTGATAAGCAACGCATTGGCAGAAAATTCTGATCATAACTCATTGTATAATCTGCCGCCTTTTTTAGTTGTTTCTGAATGTAGATAGAAATTCGCATCAATATTTTCGCTCCTAGGCTCAAACTATTTTTGGATGCGAAATTATTTGATATATACAATATTGCAAATAAAAAAAAAACTTTCTTTTCCTGTATGTATGTATTTTAAACCATGTTTGTATTGTAAATAATGTTGCAACATCAAATTGCGTGTAAGTAAAAGCATTTATTATGACTTAAATCTGATTCAATCAGACCAATTTGGGAAAACCTATAAATTTTCTAAAGCTGCCGCGCGTGTTAAATGTGGTGACGTTAAATAATAAATGACAAGACATATTTATACTGATTCTTTAAACAAAAAAAATATTTATTCAGCAGTACCTTTTGCAATGCAGATGTTATTCCTCAAACTAACAAAACGTCTAGTCACAGTCACGTCAACTCAATACATAATTTCGATTTCAATTTGACTAACAAACGAGCGCGTGAAGTACCGTCTGCCGCGTACGCTAAAGCACTTTTACTGACTAAAAACGGTACGTGAATCGTGAATAAATCGCATATAGCATGTATTTCGAAATCACCAAGAAACGCGTTTGCCAAGGTACCGTCACTTTCGCGGTACTACTTTTCTGGGAGATAACATAACATACTTTATACTAAACAACCTTGGCAATCTCAACTACAATTATTTTACTTATATATGGAAATGACGTGCATTTAACATGCGAATTAATGATCCTAATTAAAATGCTTGCCGTGTGAATGGCCCACTTTTTCTAATTGCATTCCGTTTCCATTTGACAATATTTATAGATGCAAGATTTTGGAGGAATAAATTGCATTAATCGCTTTACATTGCGAGAGATTTTTAATTTTTGTTCCCAATTTAATTATTGATTAAAAATTGTCCAAAAAATAATCGCCCTTCGAAATGTAGACACAATCGCATTATATCTAATTCAAAAATCAACCTATGCAATAAAAAGAAATGATTCTTACCCGCATACTTATGCAACGTCTTATAAAGAAGCTTAATAGGTAGACTAAACGTAAGTAGGTACCGACTACCGACTTGTTTTACTAAAGATTATCTGAAATAAACCTCAAACCGCATTTTATACTGTTGTTGCATTTGGAATTAGCATAAATATTTTTGTTTTTCACTCCGTTCGTACTCTGATCTACCTACAACCAGTCATACTGATTAAACCTAAATCAATAAAAAATTGTGCTTTAGGTATATACAAGAAACTATCAATTATTGACGTTAGATGAGGCTATATAACATTGATGATAACGAAGTACACACCAATCATACAGAAAATACCAGGATAAGAGAAGGTCCTAAACCGAAAGTAATAGCGCAGATTATACAATGAGTTATGATCAGAATTTTCTACCATAATAATGATAATACCTACAAGTGTATGCATGTAATTCTCCATAGCACAAGTTGCAGTATTATCAAAATAATTTTGAAAAAAAGAAATATGCAAAATAATTTGTACAAGATTTAGCTAATAACTGAAATAAACTAATCGAGTTAGACAAAGTTATTAATTCAGTTATTCAAAATTATTATACATTGACATTAAGACCTGGGTACTAATGTCCCTTTTTAAAAGTCAAAATAGCAAAATAAGCACGACTAAGTTTTTACATACAATAAGGTTTATGGTGAGAGATTAACCCCAGAAATTGTATGCTTTGTATGGACCATCCGTCACAGTCTGGTGCTAGACCAGGTTAAAAATAGCTGTATTTAGTGTTGATTTTATTAAGATTCAATGGGTTTGTAACACATCCAGAAGACACCTCACCAGTGACAACCCTCAGTGACTCCTATGGTGTGGTATGGTATGGCAGAGAGGTCGGTCGGCAAGATTTGCCCTTCAACACGTCGACCAACATGCGAATTCTATTTTACACGAAAATTCCTATCCCTTTCGAGAAACTCAGGTTGAGCTTTTGTAGCTCTCCAGGTGCCACAAGGGCATTTCCGAAATGTCTCAACCTTCGGCGAGTCAGTGCCTGACATTCGCAGGGTAGGTGCTCTGACGTTTCAGCCATACTTTCACAGAATCTACATTGTTCGTCAGTGATTTTCCCCATTTTCTTGAGGTGGTACCTCGAGGGACCATATCCAGTGACAAGGTCTACGACCAGTTTTATCTAATTTTCTTTGTAGCTTGAGAAGCTTTTTTTGTGCAGTTAGGTGAGTGAGAGATGAGTCTTTGGGCCTGTCTCTAGCCCAATGTGTCTCTTTCTACCTTTTTCCCAATTTCTGAATTCATTCATTACTAATGAATGAACTCAGAAATCATTACGTGCCCTCTAGTGATGCCACAGAATGGTTCAGGCCCGCAAAACGCAGTAAGTGCACCATTCAGTGCGCGCTGGTCAGCGGCTTCGTTGTTTTTCACACTCTCGTGCCCTGGTACCCTAGTCTGTTTCTGTTTGCCAGTTGATCTGCAGCCATCCGACAATCCCACACTAGCCGGGAGTTGATTCTACTAGATGCAAGCGCTTTTAAGGCTCCTTGACTATCTGATAGGATATATATCTTTGCACCTTTTAGGCCTTTTCTGGCACATTCAGAGATGGCTATATTGATAGCATTTAGTTCTGCTTGAAAGATTGTGGGAGTGTTTCCTAAAGGTGTAGAGATTCGACATCTAGGTTCGTAAACTCCGGATCCCACTCCTTCTTTCATCTTTGATCCATCTGTCTACCCGACTAGTGTCCCCATCTCTAGTTGTTTTAGTCTTTCCCCAATTACCACTTCAAAGGAGCGATCAGAATGAAGTTTTGTTCCCATTGTATCGGTTGGCTTGGTCATCGCCTCTATCTGGATGTCCTTCAGAATTTTAAGGTGACCAGTCAGGTTTCCTGACATCGGTTTTTGTCTCTGAGTGACTCTATACGCACTAGTCCAGGCCTCCTTTTCTATGCATATGTGCAGCGGGGGGAGGTCAAGTAGGGTTTCCAGAGCTGCTGTGGGTCACGTCTTCATAGCCCCTGTTATACCCAGATAGGCGAGCCTTTGCACTCCTGTTAGCTTTCGCTGTGTTGTTATATCCTTTGTTTTTACCCGCCACACTAAGCAGACGTAGGTTATAATCGGCTTTACAACAGTGTTCTAGGACCACCAGATGATGGAGGGTTTTAGGCCCCATGTTGTACCAAAGAGTCGTCGAGAGGCTCAAAGCGCTGCCGTTGTTTTTTTGATACTTCTCCTCAGGTGTGGGTTCCAGGTTAATTTCCGGTCAAGAACGATGCTCCTAAAGTTATTCCGAAGTAGACGCCGATAGAGCTATCGATGTATCATCAGCAAAGCCTATTACATATCTACTGATAGTACGTTGGTTAATGATTTCGAATATACCAAGGCTTATGATGAGAGACACATTTAAGATCAACACGAGAAATTTTAGGCTTTGTTTGGACCCTCCATCACACTCTGGTGCTAGGCCAGGTGAAAAATAGAGGCATTTAGTTTTGGTTTTATTAAGAATCAATGGGCTTGTAGCACATCCAGAAGCCACCTCAGCACTGACAATCCTCAGCGACTCCTAAAGTTCTTCCGAAGTAGACGCTGATAGAGCTATCGATGCATCATCAGCAAAGCCTATTACACATCTAAAAAAAGTCCGTTCAAGTCTATTGCGCTGTTACGTCATATCATTCCATCTTTCTTTATGCAATGAACGTATGTACTAAATTGGTCCGTCAAATTGGAATCTTTGACATCGATTTGCGTCAATGTCAAAATATCAAACGAAAATAACAGATTTCATTCATTTATTGGTTTGTTGGTAGTTGGTTTGTGTTTTACGCTAATAATTGCTAATAAAAATTATTTTGAGATGCCCCACCGGTTCAGTGAGAAAGAGCAAACTTTAATTTTAAATTTAGTGCATTATTTCACACGTGAAAAAGATGCTGGTAAGCCTCTTTTACCCTGGAAAGCTGTGCACAATGTAAGTAATATATATTTTATTTATTTGATAATACTAAAAAATGATATCTCTAGAAAAAAATTATTTTTGATGTGTAAACATCTTACGCGGCGATATGAGGACAAATCTCGGCAAATAAGACGGAAATGCGCAAACCAATTCTAGCCGCTAGGGCGGTATTTTATACATTTTTGCCATTTAAAATCGTTTTAAATGGATTTTAGACGATAAAAAAGCATATTTAAGTATATGCATATATAACCGTCAAAAGTATTATTTTTTAATTATTATATTCGCAGTGTATTTCGATCCATAGCACAGCTTATTTTTAATGGACGGTTGAATTTAAAATGAATTTTCGCTTTAAAATCCACGACAAATTTGTCCGAAGCCATTGCTATTGGCCTAAAACAGATCCGAATTTTCGGATTTTTATACAATTTTGCCATTTAAAATCGTTTTTAAACGGATTTTAGACGATAAAAAGCATATTATTACTTTAAATTAAACAAACTGTCATAAGTATAATTCACATGCCCAGACGCTTAAAACAATATTGTCATAGCACTCTTCTAAAATTTGAAAAAGTTGGTTTTTGACTTTCCCAAATCAAAGGATATCGGCGCACGATTACTAGGTAAATAAGCTGTTGTATGTATGTTGATGTTATTCCTGGTGGCATTATATTTTCGTGTCGAAATTGTGCATTGAATTAATCCACTCCGAAGCTGACATAAGTAATAAGTATGTAAAATTGATAAAAACGGAACGTGCTCTTGAATAGAAAACAGGTACAGAGACATCTTTTGGCTAGTGTAAAAAATAACGTACGAGTCTATCTAAGAAGTACGGATCTTTTCTTTTGACGTCAGAAATTCTGACGTAACAGCGCAATAGCCTTGAATGGACTATACTAATAGTTCGTTGGTTAATGATTTCGAATATACCAAATACTATATCTCTCTTCTATCATTCAGTTCGTACAATTAGGTATTTTTACAAACGGTTTCAAATTTACACTAGAGGCGAAAATGAGACACTTTACGCACGAACGTATAATATAAACATCAGCATTTTCTATGATACTCGCAATATGTAAAAGTGAAATATATAGGGTGTTAGATAAATATATACTCACTGGAGCGTATAAAAGTAGTCAAAATAACCCTTAGAGAAAAAAATCGCAAAGTGCCCCTTAATGGAGAGCAAAATTTACAGTCTGTAGACTTTGATGGAGAGGTACCCCGTGATGTTCCTTTTCGGCATTTCGGCTCTAATTTTTGAACCGACTTCTATAATTTAATGAAATATTTACAATCTTTAATGTAGGTCATAAGGACTCACAAAACCATACTACAGTAGATGTACCACGGTATAAATAAATATATGTTTGTACTCTGGTTGTACATCATCAAGGATTTGCACCACAATGAAAACACACTTTTTATACTTTGGTCATTCCTCTTTAAAAAAGGTACTTTACATTTGTTTCGATAAAATTAGCCATTTTCGAAAAAAAATACTTATAACACGTTATTGAAATAATGTTCGTTAATAATGAGTTATTGACAACACTTTCCAGATTGCCTGCCTGATCAAATACATAGGACTAAAGTAATGGAACATTATTCCTATAACGAATATGCTGACATGCATATAATTTATGGGTAAGAACTCTGCAACTGAGGGAGGCAAGAAGAATTTATTCTGATCAAATGCAGTGAAATAAAAAAAATGCTTAAAGTAGCTAATTTTTTGCTAATCCATTTTAAGAAGTTCTTTGCCTCATCGTGGTGGAGAAGGGCTTTCAAGAAGAGCAAAGAATCCTCGGTTAGAGCAGGAAATTCTGGACGAAATTGCTGAGAATAGTGTTTGAAAGCTGTCAGTCTAAGTTCATGCGACAATGTGGAGTTGTTCATGAGACCCTTCGAGAACACCTGCTATATCCTTCCTTCGAATAAGGAAATGTGTGTTGACCCATTTCGAAAATCTGCTCAAAAAAAAAAAAGAAGCAAAACTTTCACATTTTTAATATTCTTGCGTTTAAGTGAACGATGAATAATTCCGAAATGTCAAAAAGGTTTAGTTTTAAGTGCTTTCTTATAAGCTAACTCTTCCCTGTTTCTCTTAAGCTACGATCAACTCTTTCAATTATTCTTTTATGCGATACACTTCGATTTGGAAAGGTATCGAAATAAATTCTTCTTGCCCTCACACAATTAACGAGTGCTCGTCCATATATCGTCAGCATAAATGAAAGTGGCTGGTGTGTTATTGTAGTATTCTAATTTATTACTTAACCTGTTAGGTAAACAAAAACCTAATTCTTCAAAACAAATGTAGATTACGTTTTTCAAAAAGGAATGACCAACTTGTTTAAACATTCAGTTTTCAGCTCTGTAACAACGTTAGTCCAACGAGTGTAGTCACAACTTCGTTTCTGACTTCCCTGACAATGTAAAAAATCTACTGTACTTAGTATGGTTTTATGAGTCCTTGCGGCCTACATAAAAGATTAAAATTTCATTAAATTATAAAAATCGGTTAAATAGTTTGGGTTAGTTAGTCGCTAGGTACCCGTTTGGAGCTCCATGTCTCCGCTAAGGGGCACTTTAGGATTTTTTTTCTATGACAAATTAGGTTATTTTGACCTCCCCTATACGCTTCCGAGAGGATGCCATATACTTGCTGGACACACCTTATAGGTACACCAAATTCAAATTCTGAGGCCTAATCGAATTTTAAAATATACTTAGCCCCCCAATTATCAATCTCAAATCATATGAGTGAACAGTCTTAGATTCATAGTGGTATTTACTCACAAACTGAAAGACAATGCATTCAATTACATATAGATGTGTCTCACAAATAACAACAGCAAGCATCTTCAGAAATTCCTGAGAAGATTTGAAGCATGTTTTCTGGCAAAATGATTACAAAGGCAACATATGTTAGGCATTAAAGCATATGAGTTAAATTTGATTTTACTGTTAAAATTTGCATTACTACTCAGCTAAAGTCACTCAGTCACCATCTAACGAGGTAAAAATTATGCATTCGGAAATACATGATGCAATTGTTTATACATTATAAAGACAATGATGGTGCTTTGAGTAATATACCTACGTGCCTCCTGTAACATATGTCTTCTCGACAGAGTTTAATGAAATTATTAAGTGAAACTGGCTATGAGAGGAGTAATCTAAGCCACAACGAATCATTCTTGTGCTGATGAACTAAATTATTGTGCAACAATCTTTTGCTTTATAATTAAGTGGATCACTTTTATAACTCCGCTCGTATTACACAAACACTGTAATAAATAGACGAGCTGCGTCTAGTGTGTTTATAAAATTAATGTGCACTAATTAACATTTTAGATTCATTAAAAAGTCACCAGTCAAAGATATGCAATCAATAAAAATAACTTACCATAGGAAGTCAATATTATGTAACCATGTCGGTCTTACAACAAATAATCAAGTCGCGGCTCCTAAAATTAAACTTAAACGTGAAGGCACCTTCTACCCAAAAGCGCGAAAGTCAAGTTAATTTCATATCATATTAGCAACTCAAGGACCCACTTTTGGCCGGTTATTTTGGTCAGATGTGCTCGCCGGCATAAATAGTGGTCAGTTGACTTATGGCAAAAAATGGGAGAGGTCCTAGGCTTAAAATTATCACGAATTCTAAAGAGGAAATTATCCTATTGCCAAACGTAACAAGCAGTCAAAAAACTTGACCTCAAAGCCCAGCGTAGCGGGAACGATTGCTTCAGCAATAGGCGATGGAAATTCTCGTCTAGGCTGAGTTAGCGAGCAAACGGAAAACTAGACTTAACTGAAACACTTCGATAAAACACGCTCCAAACAGCGATCAATACATGTTTTAAATGTTTAATTAATATGCAATATTACTTAAACCAAATCAGTAGAACTTTGCAGTCTATACACATTGTTAAAATTCATATTGTCCGAAGGATAATTTCCATAAAAACAATTGTCCTTATGGAAATTATAATCTGGGGAAACGTAAAGGCGCGAATTAGTGGAAATTAAATAAATCACAATGGAATATGTGTAGTCCTACTTAGGATTACCTATTTCCTAAAGAGCTGGAAATTAAATTGAGTTTCAAAGCAATTGCAAAATTAGAATCAATTAGCCGATATAGTGAGGCAAGGGGGTTTTCAACCGTCCAGACCTAGGCCTTTAACCCAAAGCTTCATTATACTTTATAATCCTTACTAAACGGTATAAAACTCTTGTACTTACTTCTCTCCACGATCCACGGTTCAAACTAAATATTGTATATGAATGCCAAAACTTCTATTAGCGAAAGAAATTTGATCTACGACACTAATCAAATAAATGGATTAAATGTGCTCTAGCATGCAAACCCCCGTCCGTTTGCCACTTACATTATTTACAATTTCATTAATGTTCCATTAGTTCCTTAAGCAAATTGACCCATTAAGATTATAATGGAAGATCGCAATAAAATAGAGGATAAATGATATATAAGCCTTCTTATTAATCATTAGGTATATCTTCTAACTTATATATAACAAGTAACAAATGAAATGATGTCGAAACTTCAGCTAAAGGTGTTTCCTTTAAGTTGGAAATATATGGAAAACTTTTTAATCACTTATTAGTATTTATAAAAAGTTTTGCATGACAAAAACTAGGATACTTAAGAGGTGTCAAATTTAAAGCAACATGTACGGGAAGCGCAAAAAAAAATGAAAATGTGACATAAAAATAAAATATTTTGAAATCAGCATTTATGAGACATCAGCTCTTAAAAACATGGACAGAAAAGACAGGTGCAGTTTTACTCCTAAATTTCTCGGTGTAACTAAACTTAACATGGAATGCTCAAACTTAAATAATTGCTATAACCATTATGATACTAGCATGAAATTCCTATAATATGGGGAGTCTGTATAGACTAGATAAAGATATGGAAAGAAGGAAAAATCCTTAAGACAAGTCCATGTAAGCCGATCTTGTGCGGTCAACATACTTAGAATCAAGGAAGTAATTGAAAAAAAAAAAAAGAATGAATACATTTCACCTTCACTTTTATAGATTTATG